>JAGHPS010000675.1:0-44449 GCA_020976635.1 Castanea crenata
AAAAGCAAAAGCAAAATTTTGGATAAAAACACTTTTCATCCTTTATGTTTAGGGTAGTTCACAATTTCTCCTTAAACTTTAAAATCAAGAAATTTTCCTCTTAATATTTAAAGGAGCAAATATGTCATATTGTTATTCTCTAAGTTAAACCTTAATGAAAACTTATAATTCTTGTCGGGGGCAGTTTTTGTGTGTAGCCACGTGTCTTCTATTGGAGGTGTGACTTTGCTAGACTCGAATTTGTTTTGGAGAGTCCAATCTGGAACTCGACATTGGAACGCATAGAAAAATGGCTTCCGGTGCATTTTAAGCCTACAAAATAGATAAAGCCCAAAGTCTTAGAATCATGATAATGGTTGAAATAAATGAATAATATATTTAGCATAATAGATTTGATTAAATGGTGAGTTGAACGTTATTATTATGTGTGTTAAGTGATGTCCATTAGAATGATTAATTAATTGTCATACGTCCAATAATGGGATGAGTCTAATAGTCCATATCTAATTGTAGTATACTTCATGTTCAATATAATAAAGTATGTCTAGCAATGGTTTATGTCCAAATAATGTATGTCAAACAGTTTATATCCAGTAGTGATTCATGTCCAAATAATATATGTCCATTTGTGGTTTATGTTTGAGTAATATATGTCCATCGGTGGTTTATGTCCGAATAATATGTTCATTAATGAAGTATTAGTAAGATCATGTTTTATTAAACAGTAAGATGATGTTAAAGTAACTTGCATCCAGCGGTACAATGATAATGAGTTAACATGTACTTAATAATGTAGTCTTGAAGATAGAAAAATATTAACTTATCTTGTATGTTTCCGACTCCAGCCGTAGAGCATCACTTCGTTCTTTATATGATTTGTGGCTTAAGTCGTATAGCGTTAATGAGCTGATAACATTCCAGCGTTATAATAACATTAGTCGAGTGGTATTATGATAATGAATAAAATATATTTAATAATTTAAATTTGAAGATAAAAATATAATGACTTATCTTTATAGTTTGTAACTCCAGTCGTATAACAGTAGTGAACTTATAACATTTTAGTAGCATGGTAAGATGAGTCCAGCGGTACAATATGATATTATGAGTCCTTTTATGATGACTTCATGATTGAAGGGGAAAATGGGTGCAACTAGAAAGGGAGAGAATATGTCCAGCTGTGTGAATGGGTTGGTTAAGTTTATCCTCTTTATCATGCGCTTAAATGATTTTCCCCATATAATACTCTTTTAGTTTTTAGTCAAATATAAGTGTTATTGTTTTCCATAAGAAGGACTTTTAGTATTAGAAATTTATGTCTTTCATGAAAATGACTTTAATATGAGATCATTGTGCCTTCTAAGAGAATGACTTATAATCTTTAATGTTCATATGCTTTCCATGAGAAAGAGCTTTTGTAATATGTTCTTGGAAGAGTGTTTGGTATCTTTTAAGATGTATGGAGATGGTAAGAAATATATATATATTTTGTGAGATGTGGTGTTTGTAAGGTAGATGAGAAATATATGCAAGAAGTTTGTATGGATAACTTGTGAGGAATGTGTTTGTAAATATATGAAAGTATGAGATAGATAATATGAAGGTTAAATATAGTAAATACATGAGCTTATAGTTACTGTTGGAGTTGTTTTTGGTATTATGACATTGGTTATGTTACTTTCTAAGAAGAGAGGTATTGTAAGAGAAATAGAGAAAGAAATGCATATGTGTTTATGGGCAACAAAATGATGATATTTCAGAATAATAGAGTGTGGAAGAGATGAGTAGTAGTGTTGTAATATGTGTGTTGTGTTGTTATTTAAGGAAGAGATTTTGTAAGAGAGATGAAGAAAGATATGGAGATATTTAGAGATATAGCAGCAAAATGAATGAAGTTTCAGAATATTAAGGATGAAAGAGGGATGGATGGTGTGTCTTAGTATGTGGCTTGGTCCTCTTTATATGGAGCCAAGTATGTAATTAGAATATAATTAGTTGAATGGAAATTTAGCAAATAAGAAAAAGTCTTTGATAAAGTAAGTGGTTTTATTAGTGGACTTTTGTTTTTTAGCAAAAAGCGGAAAGTTTGAGACTTTAAGGCTGCTAATGTAGTTATTATGTCTACAACAGTAACTGTCTTGACACAATTGGAGGATGTCAACTGTGTGAAGTCTTCTACTAGAGAAAATATTTTGCATTAAATTCATGGATTTGACTAAAAATGGTAAGATAATTTTTATGGGATCCTTCTATTTCTGGTATTGCAGTTGGAAGCTAAGGATCTTAGTTTAAAATGGTATGATTTCTTTCATAGGACCCTTGGTTTTTTGGGTATGGCAGCAAGCTGTTGGAATTGTGCATTAATGAGTTGATGATGTTGCTTTTGGACATGTGTCAGTTGCCTAAGTTGCTGTTGGAGCCATTACAACTTTTGCTGGAGCTATTGCAGCTTTTGTTAGAGCTACTGCAGCTTCTGCTGGAGCTGTTGTAGTTTCTGTAGGAGCTGTTGTAGCTTCTGTAGGAGCTGTTGTAGCTTCTGCTGGAGTTAAGGAAGTTTATACTGGAACTATTTTTGGTATTTTTGGCTAAGTTTCATTTTTTGAAAAATTATATGTTTAATCCATATATAATTTTGGTAAGTAATAGACTAATTGGTTGATGTTTGATACAGTTTTAGAGATGTAATTATGATCTCTTTGTGTTTTGACCAAATCTTGGAGAGCAAAGAGATCATTTAATGCTAGATATGAGATATTAATATAGATTTAACTATGTGCTTGGGATTGATTTAAATAAAAATAAAAATATAATTTATATGAAATAATATGATTACATTTTAAACTTATATTATATAATGAACATTAATTTTTATGTAAAAAGCATGGACAGTTTTATCATTTTAAGTGTTATGTGATATGAGAGACTTACCAAATGCTATCTATTACACACTGACTCGTCAGAGTTCAAGGAATTGGGAAAGACATGCCAAGTAACATGTTTTCCTTTATTAACTTTGAACTACTTGAGCTTTACTGAACGAACTACTTGAGCTTTACTGAACATACTTCTTGACCCTCCAAACCATGACTCCCAAAATTTCCCCAATGAGACTCATGAGCTTGGATCATGATTCGAAAATGAGATGTTGTGTCATGAGTTTGAACTATGGGTTTTGATGAGATAATATCGCCATGGGTTTTGGACCACGGGCTTCAGCGTCATTTTGTGAATATGGGCTCTTTTGGGCTTTAAAAGAGGTTCTTTCCAAAGTCCAAAATTTGTTGATGTGGTGCGAGTTGCTAATGAAATAAATACTATGTGGTGTGAAAAATTTGTCCTCAACAATTCTTAATATATTTCATTGTGTAATATCTAAAATACTCCCACTAAATTTTAACATCCCCCCAAAATTTTCTTCACATATTTTGAGTTTTAGATGATAGTAATACTTGGGAAGTTGGAATGATAATATAAGGTGTTTTATTTGTTACCTAAAGAACATTGATTTTCTAGGTTTTAATTTTTGAAACTTATAATTTATCTAAAAGAAAATTTAATGACACATGCATTTTGTTATCTTTTTATTTATTTATTTATTTTGCTTGGTTTCCTTTCTTGCCTAAACAGGTGTTCATTAAAAACTAAGTGAGCTAAACATTGCACCTAGGCTCATGTAGAATGATAAAGAAGAAATTATGAATGACAAAATTTTGATTATGTATGGTTTAAGGTAGTTGATGAAGAGTTTCAATTGTAACATATGACATCATACATACATTACGAAAATTTAAATATTGTGACAATGTTTTAGCAAAAATCAGTTGTATATTGTTGGAAGATGATGATATTCGTTATCATTTTTAGAACTTTTTAGAGAGTGAATATTACCTTGAACAAATAAGTACTAAGAAATTATTATAACAATATAGATATTCATATATTAATAGCTACCATAACTTTGTGTATGATCGAAATTCTTATACAAATGAGATTAACTTTGTATAATATACATTTTTTTATGTATATAGTTTCATATTTGTTCAAATAAAAATTTTATCTTAATTTCTCACTAAGAGCCACCCTAACTAGTTCTTTAAATAAATTATAGACTACACATTAGAATATGAGGATAGTTTTTTAAAAACAAATCTATGTAATGAATTTTTTTTTCTAAAAAGTTAAATGATAAATGTCATTTTATATGCTTTAATATAAACAATGCAACATATAAAAAATATAATAATAAAAAAACTAAATGAAAAAAAAATTCTTTTCTTTTTTAATAATGAAAAATTAGAACATGTCCCAAGTTTTTAACCATGAAAGTAATATCATTGTTTCTTCTAATGAAAAAGAAACAAAAAATTTATGCATTCTTATACCTAGATTTTACCCATGCTTTAAATGCTCTAAAGTTAATGAGTCATCTAAGGCAAAAAATACTAATCGATTTTTGGTGTAAATGGGTATTGAACCCTAGATCTGTTATTTAACTATTAGAGACTTTACCTTAAAAGTACAGTAAGACATTTCGTCCTCTCACATTGATGGTGAGTTTTTCCCTAAATTTCATTCTTGGGACCATCGATCATTCATGTGAAAGTAGGCATACCAATCAACTATTTAGGAAGTACAACATAATTACTCAAAAATAAAGTTTATATATATATATATATATATATATAGAGAGAGAGAGAGAGAGAGAGAGAGAGAGAGAGAGAGAGAGAGAGAGAGGGTTGGAATTTGACAAGCCAAGAGATGTACATACTACAGCAAAATGAATTTTTGGTGACAAAAGTTGTCCTTTTTTTGCTGCGTATATAGTGTTGCCAAAAGTAATGTCACCCTTTTTGTTGCCTATTATTATTATTTTTGTAATATCATCATAATCTAAAATTACAAAATATATCACATTATCTTCCTAAACAATCTAATGTTGTATTCTTATATTGAGATTACATTAATGTAAGATTATAACAATGCAATACAAGCCTCATCAAGCGCACTCTGCATGTGCGATGAGGCTCTTTTTTATTTTGGGTTTAATGTAATTTTTAAATCTGAATTTGTCTATTGTTATTGAGGTTACACAGCAAAGGATTTTTAAGAAGTTAAAATTTAGGATTTTGAAAAGTAGTAAATTGCTATGTTAATTTTTAAGAAAAAATGTATCAAACGTAATATGTTCTTGGAAAAACAAAAATATATATATATATATATATATATATATATATATATATATATTATAATTTTGTTGAATTGCAATTTTAACCCTATTTTTTATTTTTTAGAAATAAGGATTATCTTATTCGATTATGGGTATTTTTGACATTTTTGAAGTCATAACTAACTTTTTGAATCCTTTTAATATGTAGAGATTACGGTGTAATGTAACATCACGGCAAACCAAATGCCTCCTAACAGGATGTATCAGCCGTCGGTAATGAAGATATTTATCATATTTACTTTGAATTGGAGTACATACCTTTTTTTAAATTTATTTTTAGGTTAAAGATAGAAGTTGAATATATACATCAAGTCTTCATTGCACCTTTTTGAGAATCAAATTGTACTTACTTAATATTATGCTCTCTCTTTTATGATAGGAACTTATACTTGCTTTTCTTGTTTTTGAAAGGTCCCAATATGTTCAAATGTAATATTTATTGGATGGGTGATATTATTTTTTGCAAGTTGTAGGTTTAGGTAGGGGTGTGCATTAAACTCGACAAACCAACATAATCCAACCTTATCTGACTCCTTGATTTGGTTTCATAGGATAGTGGGTTGGATCGGGTTGGGTTGAAATTTTATTTTTAGCCTTAAGTAAGGTCAAGTTTAGGTTGATAGCATTTTTAACCCATTTGGCCCAACTTGACCCACCATGCATGTAGATAAGTTGATTTTTATTATCTTTATTCTAATTTTTTAGTTTGATTGATTTTGGTATTTTGAAAATTAGTTTAATGAATTTGAAACTATGGAATATAATTTAAGTATATTATATGAATTGTAAAAATTTATTGAAAAGGGTGTTCAAATAATTGATGAAACTCCAATTTGTTGCAAGGCATAAAACATATATGCATAGCCCACTGACTGAACCCAACACAATTTGACTCATGTGGGCTGGCTTGAGAATTCTTCAACCTAACAAAGTTGGGTTGGGTTGAAAATATCTTCCAACTCGACCCATGCACACCTCTAATTCTAGGGTAATGCAACATATTTAGATCCGGTGTATCATACAGCTACTTGTTGATGTAAAAATTAACATGGAATTTTTTTTAACATTTTATCTTTTTATTACCTTTTTAATTTTTAATTAATTTATTTATACCATTTTTTGTTCATCAAGTTCATTTTGAAAGGCCAGTAGACGTACTAACAAGGAAGGGCAGAGATCGAAGTAGTAGAATATTGAAATAAATTACAAGACATGCATGATATTGATATCCCAAAGATATTGCTCACACAAACCAAATTAAGCAAGTAGTTGCATAGTTCTACCCAATTAATTAAACAAAGACATCACATCCGAATAGAAGGAATACATATAAATTCTAACCACACTGCACACACCAATGCAAAAAGTTGCATCTGTGTATGCGTATATTTGCTTATGAATTTATATAATTATATTCATTTGGGAGCTTCAAAGGTTGAAATTCATGTCGAAGACTTGCTTGCCAAACCTTTTCCATGTTGGACATTCTGTAATGACATTCGTGCTCTTTCCATCCTTCTAATGCATGCACTATCCCGGCTATACGCCATGCAGTCATCACCCTTCTAGGTAACTAGTTTTGCGGCCACATTTAAAGGCTTCCATAAACAAATGAGTAATACTACATTTTTGTTTTGTTTTTTTTTTTTTTTGAGTTACATTGCTACAATTTTTTCGTAATTTTAGTAAATAGCTTTTTATAAACTAACTAGTAGTATGGCAATGCATGGATTAATTAAAGATTTTATGCAAAAGAAAATTATTTTACAAATATTATCAAAATTTTCTTCCCTAGAAACTTTACTAGAGGTTCACTTAGATTGAATTATTGAAATACAAAAATAAATTGAGTCACTTGACATATTAATGCTATCTGATGTATACATTTTATTATATTAATTTAGTAAATTTTTTTAAAAAATTACTTTTATATATTTCTTTCAATTTCTAGTAGTAGAATCTGGGTAGGATTATAATTTAAAATTTAGTGACTTAGTTAATAAATTATTACCTAGAGTGATCTTTCCTAATAATTAATAAGATAAACTGTGGGGAGTAAAAAGACCCTGGTGGGTATGTGGGCCTTTGGGCCATGCTAAGGAAGGCCGATCTGCTCTTGGGTTTGGAACTTGTTAGTACTGCGGGTCGGCCCATACACCGAGGATCCGAGGGCCCAGCCGAGGATGATTTTATCCTCGGACGGACACAGAAGAACCAGGACTTCACTATAAAGGTAAGGGGACGACACGGTGAAGACCAATGGTTAAAAGGGGTGAACCCCTAAATGTCCTAGAAGCACCGATGTTTGTGAAGTACTAAAGATAAAGGCTGCCACCTCCGCATTAAAGACCCTGTACCTACCACCCTGGCCGCATTAATGGGGAAGTGACCCCTGAACAGTGGAAGGGAAACTTCTGGTTACTATTCAAAGGCACTGAGAGAAGAAATATCTAGGCTAAGGGGGAGTTGGGGCAACACGTGTATAAAGTATCAAAAAGAGGAGTATTTAAGGAAAAACCTAGAACAGAAAGAGGGGACTCCTCCCTTTTTGTAACCTAAAAGAAAAATAAAAGAAAGAGAGATAATATAAGAACAGTTCTCGGCTTACGTCCGAGGAGGTTGAATTGCAATATTTCCTGTTGTTTTCGAGTGTTTACAATCTTTGGCTTGTCATATAATCCTTAAACACTTCTAACCTGGGTTTCAAGCCCACACTCTACAAATTCATATTGTTTAAGGCTCATTGGGCCTGAGCCCGTAACCGTTCTTGGGGCCAGGTGCAATTGTGCACTTACATAAACTATTTTAAATAATTTAATGAGAGCCAATTTTTTATGAGATAAAGTATACATTAAATTTTATTTCAAATTTGTTGAATTTTTTGGTAATAAAATGTAGTTGAAGTATAATTTTAAATATCTCAAAATTGAGGTAAGACTTTTTTACCTAAATCAAGCTATCCTAACCATTAATAAGATTATCTATTTTAATAAAATTAGAGTGTAGCCATTTATTATAGAGAGTAGATTCTATTTGATGCAACAATAGCTTTTAGGATTTAACTTATATAGTAAATAATTTTTTTTAAAACAAAAAAAAATCTAAATTATTGATGTGACACTAATGGTACTTGTTATCACATCAATTTATGAACATTTTCTAATAAAATTAATAATAAATTTTAGTATTCTTCTCAATAGAAAAAGATTGAAAAATTAAACATAGGAATGCCACCCTCACATTTTAAAGGGAAAGAGGATAAAAGGTTTTAAAGAAATTAAGGAAACAAGAACATATTTGTTATTTACTTAAGGTTGAGATAATAGAGGAAAAAGACTAATACACCCCCGAAACATAAAAAATTGGCCGAAATATCTCCTAAAAGTTAGAAAATGACAAATGTACCCCCCATGCCTAAAAAAGGTGGAAAACCCCTTGACTACTTGAATAATACCAAAAGAGTCCTATAAATCGAAAAAAATGACCACAATGCTCTCGTAACCACAAAAAATGTCCAACATACACCCGATACCAAAAAAAGACTAATGCACTGCTGAAAATAAAAAAGAAGAAGACTAAATTGGCTTGGAAACATAAATAATGACCGAAGCACTCTTGAAACTTTAAAAAAAGACCAACCCCCCCCCCCCCCCTAAAGCGCATAAAATTACCAAAATACCCCCTGAAACATGGAAACCGACCATAAATATCACCCTATGTTTGAAAAAGACTAAAATATCCCTCGATGACTAAAATAAGACCAATATACCCCTATAAATCAAAAAATGACCACAACGCCCTCGTAATTGTTGGAGCTGTCTGAAATACACTCGGAACCTAAAAAATTACCGATACACCCCTAAAGTGTAAAAAATGATCGATCATTTTTTATGCTTGAAAAACCTGTGAAGCCAGCGTTATAATGACAGAAAAATTAGAGAAATGTTATAGCATGACCGAAATACCCCCCAACACATAAGAAATGATCTCATAACCTTTAAACATTTTAATAATTTTTTAAGTTCCAAGGGCATTGATGTCATTTTTTGGACTAAGGATGTATGTGTGTAACACTTTTTAATGCATAGGGGGTATTTGGTCATTTCCTTTGCGTTTACTGGGGTATTTGGGTCATTTCTTTTAGTCATAGTGTATTTTTGGTCATTTTAGGGTTTAGGGGTACTTTGGTCATTTTTAAAGTTTTCAAGGTATTTTGGTCACCTTTTGGCTTAGGGTGCATAGTGGACATTTTTAATGCATATGGGGTATTTGGTTCATTTTCAGCCGTCGGGGTATTTTGGTGGCTCAACCATTTTTTGAGTTTATTGTGGGGTAGGTTGGCCTTCTTTTAGTCTTAGGGGTATTTCAGTCGTTTTTTAATGAATATTGAATTATATTTTTCCAATTTTGGTTTTTTCGTATGATTCAAGGGTATTGTGGTCTTGTTATAGGCTTCAATGGTATTTCAGTTATTTTTCTTGCTTCGGGAGTTTTTCAGTCATTTTTTCGGTGGTAGGGGTGTCTTAGCCATTTTTTGAGTTTGTGGGATAGGTTGGCCTTCTTTTAGTCTTTGGGATATTTCAGTTGTTTTCACTGAATAATACATTATATTTCCTCCAATTTTGGTGATTTCTTAGGATTCATGGGTATTGTGGTCTTTTTTTAGGTTCAAAGGTATTTCAGTTATTTTTGTTGCTTCGAGGGTGTTTCAACCATTTTTTGGGTGGTAGGGGTGTTCGGTCATTTTCTACGTTTATGGAGGTAAGTTGGCATTCTTTTAGTTTTAGGGGTATTTTAGTCATTCCAAAGTAATATTAAATTATATTTTAATATATTTTATTTTATTAATTTTTAGTGTTAAATTATATTTTTTTAATTTGAAATGTAATATTAAATATTATTAATTATTAAATTATACTCAATTAATTTGTAGTATTAATATATATATACACACACACACCCACACATAATTAGAAGTATTAATTATATTGTTATTAATTAGTAAATTATATTTTATTGACAATTGTAGTATTAAATTTTATTTTAGTAATTTGAAGTATTAAATTATATATATTTTTAATTTGTAGGATTAAATTATTTTTTTAAATTATTAAATTATAGTTTATTAATTTGAAGTATTAAATATTATTTTATTAAAAAAATCCGTAAAGGGCTATTACGGCGGGCATGAGTTTCGCCACAACAAGTTATATTCCGTCATAATAAACCTTAGCCTAGTCTTTCTCTATTGCAGCGGCTTTAAATCCGCTATAGTAGGTAAAAAGTTTGTCACAATAAAAATATACTGAATTCCCTCTCAAACTCTTCGGGTTCCCACCAAAAATTTTGGGTTTGCACACTTACTCTCTCACTAGCACTCAAAATTCCCAAACTCTCTCTCTCATTCTTCCTCACTCTCCCTCCAACTCCCTTGCCGCTCAGCCTGCCCAACCCACCGCTTTACTCGCCGCCGTCGGCCTAACCATTCTCCGATCTACACCTCCATGCCATCCCTTCCCGCCGCTGGCTTACCCACCTTCATTGCCTCACTCTGACGGTATAGCTTCCCCTCTTTTTATTTATTTTTTTCTTTTTTTCTTTTATATAAAATATTTGTCTTTGGTTTTTGGGTTTCTCGATATGTGTCATGATCAATGTTGTCTTTGTGTTTGATTAGATTGTCAATCATTATTTCAGTTGTATTGTTGATGATCTCTGAGGCTATGACGAAATTTATTGACTTTTTTTTTTTTTTTTTTTTTTTTTTTTTTTTTTTTTTTTTTTCTGTTTGGTTGATTACAATGTTATGGAAATTTTGCTTTTTTTTATCCCTTGGTTCATAGGATTTGAATGGGCTTCCAATGTAATTAACAAAGGAAGGAAAGTAAGTAAAGAAAACTCTATTAAAAGATTGACTTTTATTTTAAATACATTTATAAGATTGACTATTGTTACAAATTATTTTTTACATGCAAAAATTTGGAAACTGGAATCATTCAATTTGGTTTTGCTACTAACCATGAATAAAAAACGTGTAGTTTTATTCTGACAAATGAAAAATACACAATGTAGGTTGAAATAGTATATGAGATATTTGGTTGGTCATTAATCATTATTCTAATTTCCTATAGCAGTGAAGCAATAAACTTGTTTTGGGAATACTATTATGTGCTTTAAATTTATCCACCCACCTTTACCAGTAAAAGTTTGAGGAATACGACTTTTAGCCAACGCCCTCAAAGTTATCTCCCCAAAGTAAGAGCATTGAGTATTATGTAGGAACTATGATGGCATATGTAAAACCATTATACATATGAAGTGGCTATTTCAAATTTTAATTTGGTTGCTCTATTTTGATTCCCTCCTCTAAACCTTGAGTTATGTAAGAGTATTTTGTCTTGTAGCTGGTGCAAGTTTCCTTTGGAAATAACGCAAAAATAATTAGTTTTTTTTTTTAGCACAATTAAGTATAAATAAGAACAATTACGTATACTGTGAGGAATGCCATGGTGGCTGCATATGGCATTTGGTGGTGGTGTGGATTCGACCCATGGTTTTTTGGGTTTTTTATTTTTGTCTTTGGAATATTTTATTTCCTTCTATCATGGTACTATAGGTTGTGGATTTACAGGTGTGTTAGCCAGTGGTGTGGGTTTGAGTTATGGCCCTTTGGTTTTTCTTTTCTTTATTTTTTTTATTAAATGTTTTCTGCTACTGTAGTGGCTATTGGATTGTGATTGTAGGTTTTTTTTTGGTATCATTCAGTTCTAGAGTCAAGGAACGTGTGATTTCTTTATTATTATTATTATTATTATTATGTGACATAATGGGAGAATGAAATGTAATTTTTTCCTTTTTACAAAATATGGTAAACATTCACTTTTCTGAGTTTTTGAAGCAAATGTATATTTGGGAAAGACTAAAGAAAGAGAAAGGCTATACTCCCCACTATTGGGTGTACTACAGTGAGTCAGTGAGTACACTCTTTTAGATCTATACTTCGTACTTTTTTTTTAATCTTTCTTTTTGAATTGATAAATTTATAACTTGAAAAATTAAGAAAAGTCAAACACTAAACAGTTGAGCCACTGATAGCTAGTAATCATGCCTTCTTCATTAGTCAATATTCAATGGTATTCTGTTTTGCACTCTCTAAGGTTTGGTTTAGTTTTTTATTTTTTGAAAAGTATTTATTCTAATTTGTTTTATTAGATGAATCTTTTGTCTTTTTCTTTTTAACTAGAGATAAAACAAAAGACAATGTAAACGTCTAAAGAAGAAATAACCTTATATGATTTTTAATATTTTTATTTATTAATCTTTAAGTCTAATCCCTGATATTTGAGCGGGTCAAAGCATCCAAGCCCTAAACCAAACTTGAGTACTTTGAGGATAAGCATAACTTGGTAGTAGATTGATAATTCCTAGTTTTTATTTGCAAATTCAATCTACTTTTGTAATAATACAAAGTTTGTTTCTTGGATTGGTTTATAGTAGCAAGCTTTTTATTTTCGATATTGTTTGCATTGTGATTTGTGTTGATTCTTCAAGCTTGGTAGTATAGTATATTTGCATTGTATGAATCTGAAAGTGATTAGTTATTATCAATTTTTTTTAATCTGCGTTAATTTAAGCTTTCAGCTAAAAAAGGCTAATTCTAAAGAATTTTTGAATTTTATTAATCTAGAGGCTTAGTTGGATGGAAATTTTGACTTTTTGATAATTGGGTTATGTTATTTGTTAAGTTTTGTTTCCGAAACTTAACAAATAGCAGAACACAATACCAAAAATCCTAATAATATATAAGTTGAAAATTCCATCCAACTGAGCATAAAGCTTTCTTAGAATAACATATTAGGCTTTATCCTTTAGAATTAGATTTTTTAACTGAAAGCTTCATAGGCTTTTGAGGATGTGGAAAGTTCGGGAGACCAGCTGCATGCTTCTTTTAGTAGTTCTTTGTTTGATTGTTCTCAGGCTTGGCGACTCACATTTACTGATTACCTTCCTTTGTTCATTAGTTCCATTCTCTCTTGTATTTAATTTTCTTTTTTCTTCTTTTTACATTTTGCCTTCTTTGTGCTATTTTTGTACAAAGTAGCTTTATCAATACAGTTTTTATTATTTGTTTTTTAAAAGAATTGTTGCTCTTGCTTAGCAATGTTATTACAAAAGATAGTTATTAATTGATAGTGCTCCGGCTTTTTCTTAATGTTGTTTTGCGCATGGAAAATTTTTATTGTGATGTGGGCAAGTTAAAGGCGTGCGCCTAAGTGAAACTTGTGAGTTTGTGTTTTTGATTATGTTTTATATTTTGTTGTGCTTATGCAGGAAGATTTATGGAAGGAAGTATTCCCTGTTGGGGTAGAGGTTTGCTAATTCTTTTTAATTCTCTCATCTTAAGTTATTATAATTTGTCCAGTTATGGCTAATATTTTATAGTGAAATTATAACAGTGGGATCAATTGGACGATGTCTACCAATTCAACTGGAATTTCTCTAATCTAGAAGTGAGTTACAAACATTTCTTGGACTTCAATATTTCATTGAGGTTTTCCTCAATATAATTTGTGGAAGTTATTTTCTTAGGCTTGCAATTTCTCAATTGCTAAATAATTGCCCTAACTTGGTTAGGGCTTCATTTTTCTATTATTATTGTTATCATTATTTTTCAATTTTAAATTAATAGTGGCTTCTTGAGTTGCAATTTTCACTGGGTTTATACATTTTGCCCGTTTGGATACAACATTTTCATGTTTGCGCGTTTGCACGTTTTCTTTTTTTTTTTTTTTTTTCAAGCCGCAATTGTTGACTTTTTTTCGTGAACAATGCATTCGTGCACTGTTTAAGGGACCTACAAACTTTACTTTTTAGTCACTTTTCATTAAAAATAGATCTCATGGCACTATTCACACATTTAAAAATTATTTTGCTATAGTGTTTTCAGTTTTCAGATTATATACATATCACCATGTGGCTTTTGGGTACTTTACATTTGCCTCATTGATTTTCCTCCAAGCCTTCGGCTTCTTCAATCTGCAACCAATGGTAAAACCTATGCTCGTATTTTTAGACGCTTGAGGCTTCTCTGGTCTAAACCATGTGGCTGTTACTTTAAGGCACAACTTTGAAATCTGGAGTTGAAGGCTTGGAGCATTGTATCTTGGATGCACAATTTACTTGATCCTGCCTCCATAGTTGTGGTATTTATTTTTTGATAAAGGACTTTTGTTGTCAATTCTTTTGCAACTCAATTGAAATTTTTTGATGTCTTATACTTTATACACCGTAAAATTTTGTATATTAAATTATTGTAAAAAACATTAGTTTGATTGATAATAATTTTTTAGGTTTACATTATGGATGTTTGTTTGTGAGAAGGGGCTTTGCCTTGAAAGTGTGTCAATATTTTAGTTCATTTTTATCTATTTTCATCAATTGAAACTTTTTAACGTCTTAGTGTGCGTTTGGGAGGGGCTAAAACGCCCAGCGTTTGCGTCTCAACCCCTTCCCCTTTTTTTTTTTCCCCTTCACTAGGACGCGCATTGTGTACTGTTCATTGACCATGAACAGTGATTTTAGGCCAATGAACAATAATTTTAAGCGTGAACAGTTTTTTTACCCATTAAAAAATTTATTTTGTTACAGTGTTTTCCATTTTTCAGTTTCAGCTACATCCAAACGGACCCTTAGGCTAAATTTAGAGGGAAAGGAAATATTTTTTATTGAAATTTAACCCATTTAAGCTGTACTCTTTAGCGACGAATATGATTTCGTCACTAAAACATACTTTTAGCCGCATTTTGTTATGATTTTTAGCGACGAATATAATTTCGTCGCTATAGCAAACTTTTAGCCGGATTTTGTTATGATTTTTAGTGAAGAAATTCAGATTTTGTCACTATAGCATACTTTTAGTGACGAATTATGATTTTGTCATTAAAACTATGAAATGAAAAACCTATTTTGTGTGAATATTTTTAGCGATGAAATTCAAATTTCGTCGCTATAGCATACTTTTAGTGACAAATTATGATTTTCGTCGCTAATACTATTCATAGCAACACCTACAGTGACGAAATCTTTTGTCACTAAAAATTTCAACTTTTAGCGACGAAATTTTTCATCGCTATAGATTAATTAAGTTCCTGCCACAATTATTTTTCCCCTTTGGTGCTCATATTTTAGATCATCAATAGTGACGAAAATTACTTTTCGTCGCTAAATGTTATTTTTTTTTTTTTTCATTATTAGCGACAAAATCCATATTTCGTCGCTAAAGCTGTATTTTTAGTGACGAAAAATATTTCCTTGCTAATTTTTGTCGCTAAAAATAAATTTTGTTGTAGTGAAATTTCAAATGAAATTTGTATTAATTGAACATGATGCATTTCTATCTATTTTTTAGGTTTACATTGTGGATGTTTTGTCCTATACTTTCTGCATTTTTACCATCTGTTAGCTTTAATTCTTGAGTTATATGTATCATTGTGAACACAATGTTCTTCTATTTCAATAAAATTCCTATTACTTATATAAAAAAGAAATTTGTATTGATTGAAATTAATATGGTTTGTATAAGTTTTTATTATGACACTGACATATATCAAAATTGATTCTTAACGTCGGGACTTAGAGCATTTTTTTTGCCCAAATTTTTTGCCTCACCGTTTTTACCTTTTAATTTTGTTTTATTATGTCACGAGGACAATCATTTTGTAATGTGTATTTTTGTTTTCCTACCACTTTTTGATGCAAGCAAGTGTTTTGGTCTCTATTTCACTGTTCTAATACTTTCTTGTTAGGCAACAAATAATATTATTCTTTAGTGAGTGTTGTTAGTGCTAGTAGATTTTTTTTTCCATAACTCAACAAATATTTCATATTTCTGGCTTGTTAATTTGTTTTGGATTCCTGTTTTACAGGTTGTATCTCATTTCCCTCCCTCTGATAAGATAGGGATTAACTTTGTTGAGAGAGAGGCTGAAGAAATTATCCCCATGAAACAAATGAAAATGGATTGGGTTCCTTATATTCCTCTTGAGGATAGGAAAGGGATCTCTATTGTTTATTAATTACTGGGTTTTTTGAACTGATATCATAACACTTTTCTTATGGGCATCTTCAAAAATTTATTTGTTGATTTCTTTGTATTAAGAGGATCTTGTGTGTGCATAGCTAATATACTTCATCTATCCTCTTTGTTTTGTTTTGGTGGTTTTTGTTTTTGTTTTCTCCTCATTGATACAATTTGATTTATTTTTATTTTTTTGC
Organism: Castanea crenata; assembly: GCA_020976635.1. Classification (NCBI taxonomy): domain Eukaryota; kingdom Viridiplantae; phylum Streptophyta; class Magnoliopsida; order Fagales; family Fagaceae; genus Castanea; species Castanea crenata. Next base: position 16,502 of record JAGHPS010000675.1, read on the forward strand.
TGTCATTGTAAATATAATACTTCTATAGAGATAGCCAAGTTGATAGGCTCAAGTCTCAAATATATATATTAAGATGCACTCAAAGAAGGTACCATTTTGTCACTCTCTCTCTTTCCCCTCTTTATATATATTCTCTATCTCCTGCATTTAATACTTATATAATGAATGCTTAAAATCTATTCTCTCTTTCCCCTCTTTATAAATTATGCTTCATAATATCGTACTTATATAATGAATGCTTAAAATTTCTACTGTGGTGGACTGTTTATTTGGAGCAAGCGGGTGACTTGCATAGTGTTATAAGGTGGTGTACATTAATTTTGGAAGTGTTGCTTGTGTTTTGTGTGTATATTTGGATAAAATAGGTTGAGTCTCACACTCTCTCTGTTAATGTGTGTTTGTGTTTTTTTGGGGGTGGGTTAGTTCTTTCCTAGTCCGAAGGCTGTGTGTGTATCCTTTACTCTTCTTGCTTTTAAGGGTTGTGGGTCAGAATTAAATGAGAAATAAATGAGTATAAAGTGGGAGTTGGCGGTTTTAACTGTTACTTGGAAGTTTGAGATTGCTTGATTGTTAAATCATCTTATTATGGAATGCAAAGGGGGCTAAATATACATAATGAATCAAAATATTAGAAGCTTTGGATGTTTGTTGCATGCTAAGTATTTGATAAATTACCTCTATGAGGTATACAATTAGATTACTTTTTGTTGTTGAGAGAATTGTTATATAAGGTTATGAGCTGTATTCCTATTGTGTTATTTAGCAACGTTGTCGTTAAATGAACTTATTACATTGTCTTTATTATATTTAGGATGGTGATGATGTGAATGATCATTCTCCTACTGTGCAAAATCAATCATCAAGCTTGTGTTTATTTTTTAGTTTGCAATTGTGATGTAACATTCTAGACATTTGGAATGTCTTGTATTAGGCATAACAATTATTATAGCTAGAAATTGTATTATATTAATTTGATAGTTTGAATATGTTTGATTATTATAGGGTCTAAATTGGCGTGTGTCAACTAGATCTAGTCATTTATTTTATATTGATTTTTTGTTTAGCTATAAACAAGTTGGGAAAACAAAATGTAGGTAAAATATTTTTGCTCAATTTTTTTTTTGGTGAAAAGCAGGACCTATAGCAGCGCTTTTGAAATTGCCGCTATAGGCCTTTTTAAGCTTGTATTTCAAAATGCCTATAGTAGCGCTTTTAAAACCGCCATTTTAGGCTATATTAAAAAAGGACCTATCCTAGTGTTTTTAAACCGTCGCTATAGCTTGTATTTAAAGAAAAAAAAAACCCTATAGAAGCTGTTGAAAAAGCGTTGGTATAGGGTTTGAAAAGCGTCGTGACCTATCTCGATGCTTTTGAAAAGTGTTGGTATAGGTCCGGCGACCCTATATCGACCGTCATTGCGTGGTAGTTTGAAGCACTGGGAAAAAAAACATCGGGATAGGCATTTTGACCCTATTCCGGTGCTTTCTGGGGTTATCCCATCCGTTGTAGTGTAGGTTTTACCAACGTTTGATTGATACTTGTTCCGGTAGATTCTTGTGTAGTTAGAAAGTACATAAAGTCTAATATCTCACAAAGAGTAACATATAAGTCTTCTAAAAGTCTGAAAAATGTAGTTAGAGTTTTCCTTTTATATGTGGAGAAGTTAGAATGAAACCTTAAACATTTTTGCGGGCTTGGGCCTTATTTAAAACTTTTGTAGAATTTGATTTCTGTGATTCTCGATTAGTTGAGTCTAATTTTTTGATCGGTTGAACAAGACAGAAAGTTATTCCCTTTTACTAGTCAGCGCGAACTTAAACTTGAAACCAACACTTTAAAGCATTGCCTTTGGGTTTGATTAACAAGCAATTGAGTATACACATCACATTTGAACATTGACAATCACACAAATGAAATAAGTATTCATTGAATAATGGATTTGTGTGTTGTGTGTGTGTATCAAATGTGGAAAAGTCCTTAGATTAGAGTGAAACTTCAATGATCAATTCAATCAAGTCATACACAACTATTACAAAGTCAAGTGATCTATTTCAATTATAGAAATGAATATATCATACCTCCCACAAGAAAATGATTACAAATCTTTGAAGCTTTTCTTTTGGCTTTTTTCAACTTTATAACTTTTGGCTATTTAATAACAATACATCTTATTTTGAGATCGATGCTTAAAATTTTTGATATTTCAATTTTGAGAGCAAGCATTTGGCTTTTTGGGCACTATACATTTTAATACAAGTTGCTTTCCATTTTTCCTAGTCAAATACTAGTAGGTGCGATGACTTTTTCAACTCATTATCTCTTTTCAAAATTTGACATTGGTTGAGCTATAAAGCAAAAACATAAAATGTGGGAAGATATATAGGCACAAGTCCATGCATATATCAAAACCATAAAGTCTATTGTCTAATCATCCATGACAAGTTGGAAGATCGATTTACAACAATCACACATAGATGTCAAGATTTTTCTCACAAAGATAGATGTACATATATAACAAGCTAAGTTTGAAAATGTGCTACGCCATTAGTACGAAGGTACTAGGCTAAACTCACATGTGATAAACGCAACACAAGTGATCAAACTTTTTGGAAAATTTTCAATTTTTATGGTTTTTGAATTTTTCAACACACTAAAAAACAGAACATGTAAAGTAAGATCAACAAAAACAAACTAGAAAAAGAAACATGCTATAACTGAAAGCAATGACACAAGAAGATTGTATATGTCATGATGCATGAAACTAAAACCCTAATATGTTGGAAGTATTGATGCATGGGCATAGTTAGTGATCATGCATGAGTACCCTTCTTCACCCACACTTTATATGAGTGTTTTGGGTGAGATCCTTAGATGGAGGGGTATGACCGAAATAGCTTTCAAACCTCGGGGTGAAGCTAGCAAGGCATAATGGAATGTTCTTCAACATTTCCATAATGTTTCTAATGAGTTGTCTCTCATTATCTCTTTTATCTTGTATTCCCTTTGGTATTCTTCTTGAATTGTCTTGGCCACGCATAGAATCAACCTTCTTGAGTGCATGAAGCTTGAAACAATTTGGCCTTGTATGCCAAAGCACGCCACAATGATGACAACAATGATTCACTTGAGGCCCCCTTTGATTTTTGGGTAATGACTTTCCTTTATCTTTTAGTTTTGTATCAATGGTTCTCTTTGCAACAACAAGGGTCTTAATTTCAGGCTTTACCTCTTTGAGTTTCTCTAGATTCTTGGCCGATACGAACCTCACTTCCTTCTTGGGTTTGCTGCTAGAGCTTCCTTCACCGGTATAAATTAGATCGGTCTTATCATGTGAAGATTTTTGTGAAGATAGCAGACTGTCAAGTTTCTTGGTGTGTTAGGACATATGAGATTCATGTTAGAAACATATGTCATCATGTATTGACTAATCCTTTGACAAAACGTACTTTACTTGTATTTGGGTAGATTTAGGAAGTGTTTAATACTTCAAGGAATGAGGTTTCAAGTTCAAGTGTTAAAGCCATGCAAGTTTATCCAAGAATCAAGTAACGAAGTGCTGATTTTTAAAACTCAACAGTTAGCTCGATAGCTAGTATCTATCGAGATTTAAAAGGCTGTTTAAGCCCGAAGCTTGACAGATATTGAGAATTATAAAAATAAGATTTTCAGTTCTGATTTCATTCCAATCCGTGAGTATGTGTTTGAGTTTTCTTTTCTCATAACCCTAAACATATATAAAGATTATTTTAAGGGCCATCATAGAGAGCATAATTGAACAAGTGTGAAGCAAAGTGTTGTTCATGTAAATTGTGACCGGAAACCTAGTTTGCCCTAGTTTATCATGACGAAACTGTTGTGTTTGTACATTGTAGGGTTCTGTGATCAAACGACTTTGTGATCTTCATCATGTTGATGAACTGAAGAATTTTGCAGCCAACATCCTTCTCAAGTTGTTGATCAAGTTGCATACTGGAATATGCGTATCTATTGGTTAGTCACATTCTGGGAGCTGTGCATTGAAAGGAGAGATTGTCACTACAGAACAAGTCCAATTGGGTATTGGGGTAAAGGTTCAACTGTAGGTTAGTATAAGATACTGAGATTCCTTTACTTATAATCACTTGTTGTGATAATAGTGAATTCTCGGGAGTGGTGACTTTAAAATTACTCGGTGGGGGTTTTTGCCTTCAAGGTTTTCCCTATTCGAAAACAAATCACCATGTCAACTTTATTTTCCCCTGCATTTTACTTTAGTTGGTGATTTGTTTGTGCTGCCACGTACATTGCATGTTAATTTGATTAATTAATAAATTTGAGTAATTAATCAATTAATTTATCATAAGGGGTCAATACATTTTTTTTTGCCCTATCATGGTGGAAATGCGCTCAACCTTGACATTTGCTTGAATAATTTCAAGTTTGAGAAACTTGATTTTAGAATAGGCTTCCACCAATTCTCCCTTAAGCCTTTCTACTTGACACTTCGCTTCCTTAAGTTGCACATGGGTGCACCTATGCTCTTCTTCAATTTTCTTCTTCTTTTTCATGGCATTATTCGCAACCTTAGCATATTTGCCACAATCTTCTAGCAAAGCATCATAGACTTCTTGAAGGTTCTTCTCACCTTCATTGAGGCACACATCCTCATCATCCGAACCTTCAACTTCTTCACTATCCAAATGCACACCAAGCTCATCAACCAAATTGCTCAAATCATTTTTAGAGTCAACGAAGGTGATTGCCATGAAGGCCTTACAGTTTCTGTCACTATCACACTCTCCTTCCATGTCTGAATTTGAGCTTTCGGAATCACTAAGGGTAGTGGCAAAAACTTTATCCTTTGCTTTCAAGTATGTGGGGCATTCTTTCTTTACATGCCCATGCCATTTGCACTCAAAGCATGTGACCACTTGAGATGGATAAGAATCTTTGGAATCCTTCTTCTCAAAATCTTTCTTGCCCTTCTTGATACTTGAGAATTTGCCCTTCTCAAAACACTTCCCATCTCTCTTGAACTTTAAGAACTTAGGGAAGTTCCTAGCTAGGTACACCACTTCTTTTTCCACCTCATCCTCGTCCGAGGAGTCTTGAGCTTCCAATCTCTCATTGATTGTCTTGAGTGCAAGAGACTTGCCATTCCTTTGTGATGGGAGAGATAGCTCATAGATTTGAAAAAAACCGATGTGTTCTTGAATTTTAATCTCATCAAGGTTATTGCTCTCTTTGATGGTGGTAACCTTTGCACGAAAGCTCTCTGGCAATGATCAGAGAATTTTCCTCAAAATGTTGGAGTCCTTCGTCTTTTCGCCCAAGTTGAACTTTCCAATCACCACTTCATTTAGCTTCCCATAAAATGAGTCGAATGACTCGTCTTCACTTATCTTTAACTCCTCGAAGCATGTGGTAAGCATTTGCAACTTGGTATCCTTCACCTTTTTGGTTCCTTCATAGGTCGTCTCCAAAATTTGCCACGCCTCCTTGACAATTGTAACATGAGAGATCTTGTGAAATTCAGCATGAGAAACAACCAAAAAATAGCATTTAAAGCCTTAATATTTACATTAGCTACCGTGAGGGCTGACTTATTCCATGTGGATTTGGCGGCCTTGGGCCTAGTCTATAGGGGAGGTACATTGAGGGATTGTGATCGTTACATCTCAAACGGGGTCTAGGATCACACTTAGGTAATGAAACCACAACAAGTGCACCTGCTCTGATACCAATTGAAAGCTCGAATATGTGTGAAAACATAAGAGCTGTTTAGACCCCTAAATAAAAATTACAGCTCGGTTGATTTTACTCTAACTTAATTTAAGTTCGGAATAGAGTAAATGCAAGCAAACAAACAATAAAACTACTCTAAGCCATATTTATCATAAATCAGCAATAAAATGAAAGCTAAGAAAGTAGGGAAGAAGGATGCAAATACAAGATAACACCGAGACATGTTATTCAAGAGGAAACTGAAGAGCTCAACGAAAAACCTCTCTGCGACTCTCCAAGTCGAAATTGATCCACTAGAGAATAAAGTTGGAGTACACGAATAACAAAAGACCCTCCAAGCCTAGTTTACCCAATGTACTTGAGCCCTCCAAGCTCCTGCTACCAACGGATTTCTTGGAGTCATGTTTTCTCTAACTTTCTGGATCTTGCAATACGCCTAATTGCATCCGCCAAGCCTCACTGGCTTCTTTTGGCAAATTTCCAAAGCTTTCCAAGTTCCAAAATACTCTTTACACTCTAAAAAGGTGTGGGTTGTATTTAGGTATAAATATCCTTTCAAAGTATAACAATGGGAGAGAGAAGGAGAAGAGGCTACAATGATTTCTCACTAAGGATGGGTAGCTCTCTCTCTAAAGGATGGGTGTGCTATGTTGTAGAAAACCTATCTAGGCTCTCTGAATAACCTCGTATACTTTTGTGGGTAATTAGGGTATATATAGTATGGGTGAAGGGTAAGAAAGTCACACTTAAAAATCCTCCAGGCGGAATGTTTTGCGATTATTTCGCAAGATGTCCTTACCCGTGAGACATTCACGAAATCAATAGCCTGGCATGACTCTTTAGCTTCTGGCATGTGCTCCTCATGTGACTTTTTCATGGGATAGCTTCTCATGCCACAAGTCATGATAAATTGTTTTATATGCTTTTGAAAAATTTAAACTTGTTGGCTTGTGAAAGGAAATTGCAGGATTTCAGTTTTTTTTAGAAGAATTGTGTAATCCCTCAAATACACTCTGCTTCTCATGGTTCTTCATCTACAAAGCCAAAGACTCGTGTTGTATGGGTGAGAAAAAACTTGCAAAGGTGAGTATTGCTGACCCATCCTTGATTTAATTCTTTCAATTATTTGTGGACATGTTTTCTTTCAGTTTTTGGTTGTTTTATTTTCTTAGGTTATTTTTATTATTAAAAAAAAATAAAAAATCCAAAAACATTGAAATTTTCAATAGACAAAAATATTTTATTTTGGGTCTTGTTTTATTTTTTCTTGAGGATTACATGAATTATAATATCTCTCTCTTAACTTAGAACATGCTTGATATTGTGGAGAAACATAGAAAGTATGTGTTTCATTACTAAGTGCATAAGCTATTTTGGATGTTGTATGAGTATGTACTAGTTTGTACATGTACTCATGAGTTAATTACGAAATTGATATTTCTTGTTTGTGTACCCTCTATAGTCATACATTGCTTTTACATTTTATTCATTTAGCATAATGTGTGCTTTTTGATTTTTTGTCATAATTTAAAAACACAAAAACATTTTTATTTTTTTTTGTATTACACATCATCAAGTGTGTAATTAAGGTTGGCCAATGAAATTTATATTTCATGATTGTGTAGCTTATTCATCTTTGATGAGCTATTTTCTGCACTTTGCTAGTTTGTATTATGTAGTGCTTTATTGTGTGAGTTGTTTATAGTCTTTAAACAAATGGTCTTGATTTTGATTTCATATTCTTTTGATTGTAAAGACTAAAAAATCCTAGGAGAATGGCATAAATACCCATCTTACCACTGTTACTTGTCAATCATGAACAGGTGTGTGCAAATTATAAAAGCCGTGCTCGGTAAGGTGTAGCACTTGCACAACAAGATTAAACAAGGTGTTGATTTCAAAATGAATAAGAAAAATCAAAAGAAAAAGAAAAAGAAAAGCAAAATAAAAAAGTTATTACATGATTGCAAGCGTGTTTTCAGGGAGATGTAGGAGTTATATGATGTAATTTTTTAGGTGATAGTCACTTTCAAACTAATGTGATTGATGATACAAAATATTGTTTAATTACTATTTACATATCACCTTTTATGTATCTCATACACTTACTAGTTGGACACACCATGCACAAATCTTTGCTAAATTCTATACATAAGATTGTATGTGTTGACTAATCTAGCCTTCTTCAATTACATACGAACTGATGTGTAAATGCAAATTTTTGTGATTACATATGAACTAGTTTATATGCATCTAAGAGGCATCATATTTTTAAAAACTTTTTTGGATCATGTGCATCTGCATTGAGTCTTAAAAACTACAATTAAAGTTGTTTTTCTGCATAAAAATTTCCAGATTTTTAAAGTTTTAAAATTTAAATTGTTCATCCAATTGAAGCATATCTTCGATCGATCGAAAATGTTCGGGTTTTAAAGTAAAAACTCTCTACCTGATTCAATTGATGTTTGATCGATCGAAAATTTCCAGAAATTTTTTGATTGATGCTCGATTCCTTTAGACGGATCGAACTTGGAAATTTTTTTTTTAAAAAAGTTATTGATTGATCAGTATTTTCATGCTTCATTTGTGTTTGGATTCACATGCATTGCATTTTTTTTCATCTTGCATTTTTGCAATCATATCTCTCATTGTTTTCACACATAACACGCATACACTTTACTAAATTGGGTACTCAACTTGATTTATATTAGATAGTCTTAACTGATTATGCCTGAAGTGTTTGCATGCATTTGTTTATGGATCACATAGTATCAAGTTTGCATATATTGAAAGAGAGAGTATTTGTATTTGTGTGAATCTTCAACTTTTTTTTTTTTAAAGTTTGGTTTGTGTCTTTTTAGTTTTCCCCACCTCCTGAATTTTCCCCAAAACTATTTTTGTTTTTTCTATATTTTTATAGGGGCAAGAAAGTTGTTTTTACAACCTATGCTGTTCATAATGGGGAGTTGTTGCTCTTTATAAGGGGAGTTTCCTATATTTTCTATGGAGCTAATATCTTGTGTTTTCTTGATTCTCTACTTTCTCTTATCCTTCTATTGTGTATGTTTACTATTTATTCTTGATTAAGTTGTCTTTGTCAATACGTGACAAAAAGGGGGAGAAATAAATAAAATTTGGGAATCATGTTGAAAAGGTTTTTATTTAGGGTGAGATGAAATTGTTTTTGAAAGGGGGAGAAAATGAAAGATTTGTGATGTATCTACATTAGGGGGAGAGTTAGTTTGCATGTTTGTTTGTTATATGCATGTTTCACAGATTGCCAAAGGGGGGGGGGGGGGAGACTGTTAGGTTCTAAAAGTTTAGAACAATTGGCAAATTGTGAACATAAACTTGTCTAAATATACATCTTAGAGTCTATGAAGTCATATTAGACAATGCTCAAAGTGCTGCAAGTCAAAACTCAAAGAACATACAAGCCGTAGGTTTAGAAAGTCAAAATTAGACTAGTTCGATCAATTAGGAGAATTTTTCGATCGATTGAGAGAATTTTCCAATCGATTAGGAGAATTTTTCAATCGATCAGAAGACACAAATCAACAAAAATCAGTAAAAGTAAAAAGCCCATAACTTATTCGTTTGAAGCCCATATCACAATCCATTTTTTGCAGTATTTAAAGAACATTATAGGCTAACCCTAGATGGGGTTTTTAGGATTTTTTTTTTAGAGAGAGAAGAGTGCATATTGTGCCTCCAAGTGTAGATCTCGGGTATTGGTACCCAAAGCTCTTTAAAGCCATCTACCTGAAATATTCCTTGAAGAATCTCAAGATCTAGTGTTGTAGAGGTTGCTGCAACAAAATCAAATACTGATGGTGATCTGAAACCTTTGAGGAGGAACTCAAAGTCACAAACGTGGGTGTTTGTGTGCAATAGATTCAAGATAGAAGAGTCCGTGAATTTGGAGTTGCAAGTGGTCGTCTGAGTAAGTATTACATGAGATAGTAGTAGATTTAGGGTTAAGTTTATTGTAAAAATTTCCATTCTATTATAGTGAATTTTTTGCCTTGAGGATAGTTAGGTAAAATCCTACCTAAGTTTTTACCTTGAAACTGTTGGTTTCATTGGTTTTCCTAGGTAATCATATCAGTATCTTATTTGTTTTTCCACACTACATGATATGATTTATTACTGTTTAACCTAAATTTCAATAATAAACCTAAGAAACTACTTGGCTAATTAACTAATTTTAAACAATCTATGTGTTTAGGGGTCTAAACAAACAAACATATGTGATTGATTTTTTTTTTTTAAATTTTTTTATACTTGATTAAGATTAGATTCTTAGTATTTTGCACTCATTAACCCATTTGACACAAAGATTAAAAAACTTAAGTGAACATATAACACAAACTTAAGTAGATAATTAAGTGTGGTCCCCACATAAATTTAGACACATGGAACAAGAATGGATTCTAATTTCAAATTTTAATTGAACTTTTTCTATGAGTTTTAGCTATGAATATATATATATATATATTAGAGAAAACCTTGGATCTTATTCTTTCTAGATATTAGGGTGGCTTGTCCGTTTAAGAAGCATCTTGAAAGGAGGAGTATGAAGAGTCAGACCTATATAGGTCATGTGTCAAGTGTGCACATGTTTTCACTACCATGAGTAATTTCTTCAGGTTTGTTCATGATGTCTAGAGGTACAATAATAACTAAATCCTTGATAAAACATCTATTTTAGACCCCTTATGTTAATTGCAAGATTATTGATTTTGTTAGGTTCTAAAGATTTAGATTAAATGTTTAGAATCATGGTTGTATTGTGTTGACAAACCGAGAACAAAACAAGTCTAGATTAAGTGTTTAGAGTGTGCTTAAATAAGTATGTTTCAAGATTTAAAGTTCAGGTGATTGCAGAAAAGAAGAAGTCAAGTTTTGCCTTTTTTGACTGATCGAGAAGGTTTTCTGAACCGATTGAAAATCGCAAATTGAAAATCGATTGAAAATCGCAAACATAGACCGATTGAAAATCGCAAATTGGGTTTTCTGCAGAAGGTTATTTCAGTCCAATCACAACAAAAAGCGTTTAGGGTTTCACTTAAACTTCTCTACATATAAAAAGAAAACCCTAACTATGTTTTAAAGACTTTTGAGAAGACTTGTATGTTACTCTTTGTGAGATTTGAGAGGTTCAGTACCTTCTGCACAAGCCAAGACTTTTGAGAAGACTTGGGTATTACTCTTTGTGAGATTTGAATACCTCATCTGCAGAAACCAAGACTTCTAGCACTTCAAGGAACTTCTTGAAGATTTTGCTATAGTGGACACCACTAGAATAAGACTTTGTGGCTTGATCAAACTCTCAAGCACTGTCTTTGGATCACAAGGCTAGTGGATAGTCTAGCATGATTTTTCAATAAAGCTTAAGGTAAAAAGGCATAGGTTTTTTTTTTCTTATCAAAAGCTCTAAGTTTTGTAGTCTCTTACTCTCTCGCATAAGGCACGTTCCATTGGTGCTCAAAGTAGGGTGTAACTGACAATTGGAATTAAGGTTAAAAGAAAAATAGGTATTCTACTTTCCTTGGTTTTGCTTGAATGAAAAATCTCTTACTTTAATTTGATTCGCTAAGTGGACTTCTTTTCTTACTTGCGCATCTCATTTTCGGTCGAGTGAGTTTCTTCAATTAGAAATTCTTTCAAGTAGAGCTTCAAATACAATCTTTAACTACAACTACTAAAACCACAACTAGTTGACAATTTCATCGTTTGTCTATGTTTTAGTATCTATAACATGTGTTTCGCAAACAAGGCCCACCCTAGACATTTTGGAGCCTTAGGCGAGAACTAAAATAGGCGTTTTATTTTTTATTTTTATTTTTTATTATGTATTAAATAAATTAATATTTATTTAATATTTTTATATCATTATATATTTCATTTAAAATTTATTTTTATTTCCTTTTGAGATGTAAATTGACTAATTAAATTTTTGTATTCAAGTTCTTCTAACATTTTATTTTCAATCGATAGTATAGTTAATGTACTTAATCTTTCTTGAAACATTGTCGATCTTAGATATAATTTTATTAATTTTAATTTTAAAAAGTTCTTCATGCAGAAGCAACTATAAGCAATGCATGTATTTGGAAATGAATATAACATTTTTATATTATTTAGTATGTCAATTGGAGTATATTCTTTTATTTGTAAAAAAAATATTTTAAAACTTTTAATTCTGAAAATAAATTTAAACCATTAATATCATAATAAACATCATGTTTAAGAAAAGATTAAATTTTAAGTCAGTACGTTTGCGAACTATCATCATCTAGCTGAGAGAGAGCGGTGGAGAGCAAGAGTGAGAGTAAGAAAATGTATGACTAAATTTTAGGGATTTGAGATTTTTGATTTGTTTTGATTTGAAATTGTTTTGTGGGTAATTTTTTAAACTGGATTTGTATTTTATCTAGTTTATTTTTTATTTGTTTGCAGGTGAACAATGATATTTTAGGGATAATTAATTTTGTTTAGGCCAAAGAATATTTTGGGGTACCAATATTTATAAGGAAGTTCTAGATTTTTTGTTCTTTGGTCAGAAGGATGTATTAGATTTTTTGAAGTTTTATCTGAAACTATATTTTTTATTTTTTATTTCTACTACTCTTTTTTTTTTCAAAATTTTGGAGCCTCATTTTCACTTAGGGGCATAGGCAATGGCCTAATAAGCCTAGTTGAAACGACCGGCCTGTCCACAAAGAACAGTGTAACTCAAATAATCATATTGTACAATAAGTCTCTAAGCATTGTCCAAACCCATTAGAAAGCAACAAAGAGAAATAATTCAATCGAAAACAAATATAAACAAATTTACCATAAATTGTCCAACACCATTTCTTATATGGGGAAGAACAAAGGCTAGCTTCTTTCATATATTTGACTGGACCAAGAACCTTTTCGACTGGAAAAACAAATGTGTTTGCTATATTTTTAACGTGATTTCGTTTTTCTAATGTAACTTTGTTATTGTATATTTGTTACCAACTGTGAAACATGTAACCAATGTAAAAGATAAACAGAAAATATTGAGGGTTACATTTACCATTACAATTCGAAGCATCTAATTGGGCACAGTGCTCCACCTAAAATTTTCTATTACAAATATCAATCAAGTAACTTGGATTAATAAGTGAAATCAATTTGAATTGGTAACGTGTTTGGTCCTTCTCATCCCTTCGTCACTTGTCGAACTTTGATTGGCTTGTCTTTTTAACCTAGATTCATGTTACATGTCGAGTTTGCTACTCCTATCAACATGTTAGGTGATGAAGGTTAAATTGGGCCACTTAGGCCATTCTGTTCTTTCCATGGCTCCAAGATGGGCCAGCCGCTCTGTAAAGTCCATCTCATCTAATTTTGAAAAATTGCATTTGTATCCAAGGGATATGGTATTATTTTTCTTGCAGGGCCCAATTATTTTGAGCCATTAAAACTTTGGCCCAAACATTACACAATAGCTTTTGCACAACATAATATGGCATAATCCATTTTGACATTATTCTATGTGATTTCCAAATAACATAATCATATCTATCTCTAAAAGGTTTACTTCTTCTTTTCTTTTCTTTTTCTAAGACTTGTGTTGCATTTTTCATTCACCATGGTTATGTACGTACAAATGGTCTAAGTGAAGTGCCATACATTGTGACTAATTGAGCAGGCCAATCACCAGGACGGTATCAGATGATGTTTATGCTCTTGATGCCATTGCAAGTTTCGACTACAATGATAAAGCAACAAAGGATGCATCAAAGTACATTCCACGTGGTGGCTATAAATGTTGGGGTTTATGCCCTAAAATTCAATTTATTGGCATGTCATAAATAATTAAATTGTTTAATTTTATGAGACTATTTATAAATGAACTAAAGAGACATTATCATAATTCATGAGATGCATTGTATGTGATTTAGTCATAGAAGATGTAAATCACAAGCTCCTAATAAAATCAAAATGTAGTTCGTAGTCAGTGATGAAATTAGACTTTTTATCTGTGAAGACTATAACACATCAACTAAGATGATTTGTCTTGATCATGGAAGTGGAGACTTCTAGTTGATGTGTTAATGTGTCTTAAGAGTTAAGATATATTGAACTGGACCACTGTAAGATTAATTATTCAATCAACAATTGTCACTTGAATAATTAATCTCACGATTTCTAATTTAATAGACTCTCAATCTTGAAAGGGTAGTGAACTCAATCATAAAATGTAGGTTACTTTGATATATCAGGAGTGAGATCTAATATTCACGGTCAAAACCTCAGTATGTTGGGTAACCATACATAGTATTGAGGGAACACATATTCTCAAGATGGAATCCATAATCTTTTTTGTAGAGACACAAAATATTCCCTTGAGATAAGTTTAATGGGAACTGGTTATTCAGGGCACCCACTTTAGTAAGGAGTTACTAAAGCTTATATTTATTGAAATTTAATTTCAATGAATGGGAATAACTAAAAAATTAAACCGGGTACTCAAGGATAAAATAGTTGTTTACAAAGTGGTAGTTTATTATGACTTTGTTCACTATGGATATTTCAGGGAGGGGTCAAATGATATCATTAGAGTTTTGGGATATAATTTATTAATAAGGCCTATAGTGCAATTATATTTATATAGTGGTAACTTTGGACTTGTTAAGACAGAATAGCCTAAGGCCTATTGAGGCTAGAGTCTTATTTGTTCCATTTGGCCCTATTTCAAGCCACAAACTAAAACCCAATTGGGTAGGCCTAAAAGGCTAACTCAATTAGATAATCCGTTTTTTATTTTATAAGAGTTATTAAATAAAGTAACTACCAAGGTAGTTAGAATGTATGTATGATGAAAAGAAAGAAAACAATTTTTCTCTACAAGGAGAAGAAGAATGATTTTTTTTTTTTTTGAGAATCAACGTACATAAAGATTGATTGAGAGACCACACTTCTTGGGCATGATGTGGAATTGAGATGAAGATTGAAGGTATTCTCAAGTCTTGGTTTTGAATTTCACTACATCACGGTATGCTTTCTATTCTTTGTTCTAAAATTTAAGGTTACATGTCATCTCTCATGAATGAAGTAGATTTGTGTTTGTTGCTTTCACTGTGCGTTTTGTATGAGATGCAAAACCAGATTTTCTTACAATGAATAGTTTCTAAATGCTTATAGGCTCAAAGGGAAGAGGTTGGGAATAGTTAGGAATCCCTTCTTCACTTCTGGCACTAGATCTCTTCAGGCTAAAGCTTTTCACTATCATTTCCAGACTTTAAGGTAAAATATTTTCAAGTAATAATCTAAATAAACAGCAAAATTATTCAAGTAAGAAATTGGCTCTATATAGTGATGTTGCTTTAATATGTCATAATTTTCATGTTATAAAGGCAAGAAGGTGCAATTTTGATAGACCACTTGGAAATAGCCAACATCTATGTTATCTTGAATGTCACATTAAGTAGGGAAGCAATGGCTTTGCTGGTTGAGTTCAAACTATCCTTAAATGCATATCTAAAAGATCTGGTGGTTTCTCCAGTGCGGTCCTTGGCAGTTGTAATACAATTGAACATCAAGTTCTCAGATGTGGTAAGTAGGAAAATTCTAAAATTACAACAAATTTTACTATACAGAACTTACAAACTTGCGTGCTAATAAATATAAATTATTGGTGTTACTTCAACAATATAATAAATAAATGTTTAAATTACTTACTTTCTCCAGGGTGACATATTACCAAAGGTTCCCTTAATTTCTTCGATCCATAGTTGTTTATTCAAGTGACATGGGCAAAGGTTATTCTTTTGATGCTGAAAATTTGACTTGAATGGACATTGTTAGGACATATGTGAATCATGTTAAGAATATATGTCATTTAGAATTGGTTAATCCTATGAAAAAATGCACTTTACTTAAAATTGGGTAGATCTAAGATGTGTTTAATACTTTAAGGAACAAGAGTTCAAGTTAAAGTATTGAAGTCATGCAAGTCTATCCAAGAAACAAGTAAAGAAGTGCTGAATTTTAAAACTCAACAATTAACTCGATAGATAGCATCTATTGAGATTTAAAAGGAAATTTTAGCCCAATAATCGACAATTGCTCGATAGTTACCCTATCTACCGAGATTTACAAAAATCAATTTTTCAGATCTGATTTCACACATATCCATGTATACTTGTTTAGGCTTTCTTTTCTCACAACCCTAAACATATATAAGGATTATTTTAAGAGCCGTCAAAGGTTGTACAAGTGTGAGGTAAAGTTTTTGTTCATTCAAATTGTGATCGGAGACAAAATTTGCCCTAGTTCATCTTTCTCTTGAAGAAGTTGCTGTGTTTGTAATCCGTAGGATTTTGTAACCAAGGAAATTCGTGATCTTCATCGTGTCGATGAACTGAAGAACTTGGAAATGAACATCTTTCTTAATTTGGTGAGTAAACTACGTACTAAGATCCATGCATCGATTGGTTAGTCACATACTGGGAGCCGTGCATTGAAAATGAGAGATTATCACTATAGAACAAGTTCAACTGTGTATTGGGGCAAGGGTTCAACTATAGGTTGGTATAAGGTACTGGGATTCCTTTACTTGTAACTGTTTGTTGTCATAATAGTGGATTCTCTAGAGTAGTGACCTTAAATTCACCTGGTGGGGTTTTTGCCTTTGGAGGTTTTTTCCCATTCGTAAACAAATCACCGTATCAACTTTATTTTCTGCTGCATATTAAGTTAGTTGGTGATTTGTTTGTGCTACCACACGTATTGCATGTTAATTGAATTAATTAATGAACTCGGCTAATTAATTGGTTAATTCATCACAAGGGGTTAATACATTCTTGGCCTATCAAGTGGTATTAGAGCAGACACACTTTGATTATGATTAATCTTTGTTGTGAGATCCATTGACCCCTGTTGTCATGGATAGAGGAAAATCGTTGATTATATCTCATTTATTTGATGGCACTAACTATGCATACTAGAAAGTACCCATGAGAGCTTTCTTACCGTCATTAGATGAAAAATCAATATTAAATAAATGACTAGATCTAGTTTAAGCATGCAATATAGACACCACAATAATCAGACATATTCAAATTATTAAATTACTATAATACTATAATAAAATTTCTAGCTATGATAATTGTTATTCCCAATACAAGACATTTGAAATGTTTAGAATGCCATATCAAAGTTGCAAGCCATTTATATTGCACTAACTAGCACATGACAATCATTGAAGAATATTGTCTCTCAGTTACTAAGAAAGTAGGGTCTCCTGCTTCACTTAGACTGTAGAAGTTTTGTCCCTTCTTCGATGGAGAGTTTTGTTTGTTAAAATATTTTCCTTAAAGAGTATCAAGCGTACTCTTCGAGCTAGTGGTAATTTTCATTCGTGGAGTGTGGGAAGCAATTCTTATCTTCTCTACTTTGAAATTAGGAATTCTCATTAAGCATTGCTAGGAGGCAATGGAGCAGCTGACAAGGAGCTGGAACAATCTATCATTATCGGAAAAAGAGCAGATTGGTTTCATCCTTCCGGAAAGCCATAGAAGGGAGGGGTGAGTTCTTGATTGATGCAAAATTCTTTACTACAAGCTTTCTCCGAATGGAGGTGGTAGCTTGAACTTTCAGGAAACTATAAAGGACAACTAACGAATTCAGAATCAAGAACTAAGGCAACAATATCGTGTTGTTCGTGTTTGATAATTTCTCGGATGTGGATAAGATTCTAAAAAGCCAACCTTGGAGTTTTGATAAGCATTTGATCATTATGCAAAGGTATACAAGAGATACCCCAATGCAAGAGCTTGAGTTTAAAAAGGTTTCATTTTGGGTCCAAGTCAATGACATTCCTACTAGCTTCCAGACAAGGAAATTGACAGAGAGTTTGTGTGATACGGTGGGAAACATTCAAAAATCCAATGGAGCGGTGGACAAGGATGGAGGTAGCTTTTTTCGTGTGAGGGTGGCAATTGATATTACCCTTCCTTTGTGTAAACGTAGGGTCATTACTCTACCTAGTGGTGAGAAACGATGGGTCAAGTTCAAATATGAACGACTATCTAGCTTGTGTTATTGGTGTGGTTGTCTAACTCACAATGATAGGGATTGCGATCTATGGGTCCAAAGCAATGGCACACGAACCTTGGACAAGCAACAGTTTGGACCTTCATTAAGAGTGCCACCTTACACTTCGGCGGGAAAGGATGTCATTTATGTCCCAGGGTACTATAAGAAGAAAGGAGGAAGGGAAAAGCCACAGAGTAGGGGTGAAGGTGGTGATTAGAACGTGGCTCACCAAAATTCAATCACCATGTCTCTGGTGGAAGCCGAACTAATCATGGAAGAGGAAAGGCGAAATGACAAGCAGACAGAAGAGGTAGTTACGAAATTAAATGCACAATAGATTTTGGGGGTTGAAATTGATTCGGTGGAGATTATGAGGGACAATCATTCTTTGTCGAAAAATCAGGAAGCTATTAAGGCTAACGGAAAGAGCATTGACTTGGGTTGCCTTTCTCAATTTGCTGAATTTGATGAGGAAGTTAACTACCCCATCTCAGCAAAGATAACAGATAGGAGTCTGAATGGAGAATTGAATGTGGGGAACAACATTAAAGACCCCACCTTGAATGCAATTACCACCAATTTGTTAGGTTTAGAGAATGACAACATATCATTGAGAGTGCCACCTTACACTTCGGCAGGAAAGGATGTCATTTATGTCCCAAGTTACTAAAAGAGGAAAGGAGGAAGGGAAAAGACAGAGTAGGGGTGAAGGTGGTGATTAGAATGTGGCTCACCAAAATTTAGTCACCATGTCTCTGGTGGAAGCCGAACCAATCATGGAAGAGGAAAGGCGGAATGACAGGCAGATGGAAGAGGCAGTTACGGAATTAAATGCACAGTTGATTTTGGGGGTCGAAATTGATTCGGTGGAGATTATGAGGGAGAATCATTCTTTTTCGAAAAATCAGGAAGCTATTAAGGCTAACAGAAAGAGCATTGACTTGGGTTGCCTTTCTCAATTTGCTGAATTTGATGAGGAAGTTAACTACCCCATCTCAGCAAAGGCAACGAATAAGAGTCTGAATGGAGAATTGAATGTGAGGAACAACATTAAAGACCCCACCTTGAATGCAATTACCACCAATTTGTTAGGTTTGGAGAATGACAACATATCATTGGTTTTAACCCTAGTTGCCTCCCATCAAACTAATCACGTGATCACCAATTCATGTGATGAGCAAAACATATCAACGGATGAGATTAATGTGCAACCAACAAACATTAGGTCATGGCAGAGAATTATGCGGAGCCGCAGACACTATTGACTTGGGGAAAAAAGAGAAAAGTGAGCATGTGCATGGTGTCCACCTCAGACTTTCCCTGTAAACGAATGCAAGTGTTGGATGACGAAGTTTCATCGGATTTAATGGTGGTGGCTGCTGTGTAGCCCTGCTAGAAACCATGAGTCTCATAGCACTACAAAACACACGGGTCTTAGGCCGTGTTTTTTAGCTGCGTTTGCAAAAATGCTGCCTAAGACCCTAGTTGAGCAGGGTTTCCCTAAAACGCACCCATAACACCATATTTGTGGCCGTGTGTGTCAAACGCAGCCCAAAACCAAGTTTGTAGCTGCGTTTGTTGGTTCTCTAGTTATGTTTTCTAGAATGGGCTGAAGCCGTGTTTATAGAACACGACTATAGGTCTATCCTAAAGCAGCGTTTATCAAACAGGTGGCCATAGTCACCCCTGAAGTTGCGTTTTTGTAAATGCAGCCTAAAGTCCCTGAAGCTGTGTTGAAAAAATGGGGCTACAACCTCTACTATAAATTGGAAAGAAAAAAACCCCTATGACACTAATCTAAGCCCTTCGAACCTTTCTCTGTCTAAATTCAACCCTAGCCTCATCAATCGTACATCAGACTCTATCTCTCAAGCCCAATCTCAACCCTCACCCTCCAAGCCTCCATCTCTCAACTCTCATCCTCCATATCCGATCTCAACCCTCTAGCTTTGATAAGAGAGATATATATGATTTTTTATATATCCAGGTAGAGGGGTATATATGGAAATTTCGGGGACAATGGTAGGAGAGCACATACAGGTTCATTTCTGAGAAGCGGTGCGCTTCACGATTTAGTGGTGGTGGTAAGGGTTGCTGATAGTGCCGGGACGTGCCGTTGCGTGGGGAGACGGAGATGGATCTGTTGGGAGAGATCGAGCGGTCGTGGTTGATGGTGAATCGCACCAAAGGAGATGACGGAGGGGAGACGCCGTACATGTTGACGCGTGGCGGCAAGGTAGAGCAGTGGTGGTTGTTGAAGAAGGTCATTGATTTGGATGAGATGTTGAGATCGGTGGGGCTTTGCCACCGGAGAGAGATCTGACCCAATTCATTAAATGGCCTAAGACTGTTTAGCTTCAGAGGAAGAAGAAGATCCTCAAGCAGAGGCTCAAGGTCCCCCCAACTCTCAACCAGTTCACCAAAACCCTTGACAATAACCTTGGTATGTATACTATTTGATTCTTACATTTTTATTTTTAGTTTTTTACTACTCCAATTATTTGAGATTTAAGGAATCATATTGTTGTAACGTGATGGAGGTTTTATGTTTGGTTGGCCACTTTGATTTAATTCATGTGATTTATGAGTTATTATATCATTGATTGGAGTTCTTCAATGTCTCTGTTTAAAATGGGCTTATTTTCAAGTGCTTCATAAGTACCATAGATTTGTTTAAATAATTTGGGTCATATATATATATATATATATCCGTTCATATATTGTATGAGGCTTTTGGGTTTTCTTTAATGGTTCACTGAGTCTGAGTTCTGAGGTCTTGCAAAAGGTGTATATTTTATCATGGAGAGAAGCTCATTTCTTTTGTTTTTTGTTTTCTAACTGCATATGGTCATCCATGAAGAGTTACAGTAGTCAACAGAAGTGGCTTCCAATCATTTAATGACTATTTAACTATCCTTTGTTGTGGTTGACTAGTTTAGAGCAGCACTTCATGTACTTGTGGTTTTTATGGAGGGGCCTCCACATGCTCTACCCATGCAAGTAATCAATGAGGTGATTAACTCTACCATAGTTGAATATGTAGAAAAGGTAGGCATGATATTTTATTTTATTTATATATTTATTTAAATCACATGATTTTTTACTTATTTTCTTTTGTCTCCTTCATCTAGACAATGCTCTCTATTTACTTTAATACGCTAGCTTCATTAATGTGCTTGATAATAGTAGGTGAATGCTTTCAAATGCCTGCATTTGATGGTAGGAAATTGAAATCATGGTTTCAAAAGCTCTCTTATTTTTCCCAACAAATAAATGATTTGTTGTCCAAATCAGATTTTGGCAGTGCTGGTGGTGGTAGGAGTGGATAGATAGCTTATTGGTGGTTGGAATTCAATGGGTAGTTTGTGATGCATGGCAGAACAGTGTTAATAGTCTTGTTGCGTTGAGAACCAAAATATGGGATAGTCTTGTTGCATTTTGTGATTTTGTACGATTTTCTTTGGTTGTTTGTAAGGGTGGTGGCTTGCTTTTTTAATGGGTGGCTCTGTTTTGGGTTTAAAAGGAATGTACACTAGGTGCTTGAGAAAATTTCTCAATGAATTTCAAATAGGGGTTGCTATCAACCTCTTGGAGCCAACCAACCAACTGAAGGGAGTTGATTGTTGTGCTACCTGATTTTTGTTTTTAAGTTTCTCATTATGTTAGAAGTCTCTTGGTGAAATTTAATTGAAGCAATGAAGTAATATGCCATGTATCATTTATTTATTTTTTTGGTGAGATTTATTTTTACTTTATTTTATATACATACATATATATATATATAATATATATATATATATATATATTTTTTTTTTCTTTGGCTGAGTCAATGTTGGCATTAAGCTTCAGTGGCAGATGGGTAATAAGAATTTACGCTTTTTTTTAGGGGCAGGAGTTTACTCTTCTTTTTTAGGGGATTATGCTACTTGGTTTCCCAATTTAAATCAAACACAAACTCTTTGATAACAAACCACTATTATCTTTATGCTTCTTCTTTTTTTAGATGTAGGAATTTATGCTTTTTATTTTTTATTTTTTATGATTTAAGGAGAGAATTAGAGAGGTTTACTAGAGAGAAATCGTATTGGCAGTGATATATTTACTTATTGTCCATTTTGCTGTTTGAGAATTTGGATTGAAATTCGCTTAATTAGATTTCGTATTGTTGAACTTTGTTGCTGATTGTTTGCCTTTGGCTTTTTGTTTATAGGATTAGTTATGCCATGTACGAAGAGCTTGATGGCCCAAAGACATGGAGCACACGAGAGGTGTATAGGTAAGTTTGTGATTCTTCAAAAACTTCTTTTGCGTTTGGTAAAGTTGATGTATTGTGTTAGAGTTAGGAGTCTAGCTTAACCCCCCATTATCATCTAACAGTTAGGAGTCTCGCTTTGTTGCTCATTTCACTATTCTAAATGAATTCAGTTGAATATTTAACCTGTAAGTCTTTCTTATAGTAACCATATAGTGTTTCACTATTTTGCATTGTGGTATTGTCTTGAGGACGTTGTTTTTTACTCTAATTCTTGTTATATATTTATTTTGACTTTGCCGTTGTCTTGTTCTTTTGGTTGCACCATTGGAGAGGCACCATTGGCTCTTCTGGTTGCAATGGCAAGTGACAAGATATGGCTCTACATTAGAATTTTCTATTAACTGCATTGGTGACTCAATTCGGTCCATTGGGTTCATTTTGTCTATTCGGACCAATTCAGCCACTTTGGTCCAATTTAGAATATTTGGTCCATTTTGGCCTATTCAGTCCACTTTGGTCTATTACGCACTTTTGGTCCATTTGGTCTATTAGTTTCACGTCAGTCCATCTAGTCTAGTTTGGTCTATTTGGTCATTTTCAGTCCATTTCAATTCATTTTATATGAAAAGATTCTACCTTATCTGATACCTATGAAAAGTTTCTACCTTATATGAGATGCATGGACTGTTTTTTGACAATAGCTTTTGTTTGTTTGTGATCCATTTCATTATGGTTTTAAACAAAAGATTATGGCATTTTCCAGGAATTGGTGGTGGAGATAGGAGAACTTGAGAAGCAAAAAGGTGAACTTGAAGCTGCATTGAAAAAAGGTTTTTTTTTTTTTTTTTTCCTTTCCTCCTCCTTCCGTACTAGTAGCTATCATAAACTTTATATTCCACAAATATATTCTCTTATCAAAATTGGGCATATAAAATAGTGCTACAAATCAAGCCTTTATAGAAGCCAACTATGTAGTCATAATTAGAGTAGATTTAAAAAGTCCGGAGTTCAAAAGTAGTGGTGGAGCCATGAAATTTTTCTAGGAGAGACTAAGCTAGTTATTCCTACATTGTGTTGATGGGTTTATTCCTACATTAGTGGGCTACATCAACTCAAGATGCAAAAGATCCAAGCTAATTTGGCCTAATTCATGATCCAAAATAAAACACTTCATTTCATAAACTAGCTCAAAGTCAATAAAGATGTGTCTATATTACGTCCTTTGTGCCATATTGCCTCAGGAATGATGGGATCATGGATTTTTATTCGGGACTACTTATGACTATAGGTGCTGCATTTGTGTTGAATACATTTTTTTTTCTTTGGCATTTATATGAAAACAGCCTTAAAAAGGTTCCTGCCTTAGACTTAATGCTCCTAACTTCATCTTAAAGCAATCACAAAAGATGCATGCTTCTTACCTTTTAGTTTTAACCCACGGCATTTATTGATGTAATTGTCTCTTTTCATCATTGTGTATATAATTGCTACAACTACTACGTCTTTACTGCAGTGGGAATTCCTACTATTTTTATATATATATAATATATATATATATATATATATATATATATATATATATATATATTCCTTTGTCGTTCTCTGTGTAAAATTGATTAATGGAATTATATTTTGATTTTCCCTTTGTATTTTGATGTGTAAAATTGATGAGATAGATATTTCTTTGAATGAATACCTATGCATCTTTAAAGAGGTAACTTGATAGGTTATATGACGGTTTTTAGAAAAGAAATGAGTTTTTCTAAAGTTTATGAGGGTGATTTAATAATATGTATGACAGAGCTGTGATTTAAGGTGAGTTAGCTAATATGGTTGCACATGCTGATAATATTTGTATTGTTTGGTTGTGTTGAAGGTACTTAAGCAGCTTAATTTGCCTCCTAATACTCCAATTTTGCTTGAAAAAGGAGATATTGATAGGGTAAGCTGACCTTGGGAGATCCTACCTACTGGTCACCAGAGCCATTGTTTAAGGAATTGGTATAACCCTCCTACTTCTATGATTTGTTTTGTGAATTGTGATGGAGATTTTTTGTTTGGAATTAAGGGTTTTTTTTGTTTCATTATTAAAATATGCTCAAGGCTTAAAACAAGATGTTGGAAGATAATTTCCTTTAAAGGAAAGTTAGATAGTGTCATTTTAGTTGTACATATTCATTGTTTCCCTTGGATCATTTTGGGGCTATAGACAAATTGAAAAAAGTATTCAAGGGTCTAGCTACATTTAAAGCGTGGCTATAGCTGTGGGCTAAAGCCGCGTTTTAAAAAGGCGGCCATAGTGATGGGCTGAAGCCACATTTTTAAAACGCGGCTTTAGCTCACAACTATGGCCGCGTTTTGAACGCGGCTAGGTATGTCCTATAGCCACGGTTATTAAAATGCGGCCATTGTCTTGGCCTATTGCCGCGTTTGAAAAAATGTGGCCAGACCTCGTCAAGCTATAGTTACTTTTAGGCCAGGGGTAAAAACGTGGCCTAAAAAAACGTGGCCATAGACCAAATTGTCCTATAGCCATGTTTTTCTTACCTATAGCCATGTTTTAAAAATGCGGCCTAAGAACCTTTTTTTTGTAGTGTAGTGTGGAATTGTTGCGGGCTTGGAAACCTGGTGACAGAGAAGAAGCTTGGTGATTTAACCAGGCTAAAGATCCCTCCATCGTGTTCATTGTTGAGACATGGACAGATGAAGCAAGGTTAAAAAATAAAACGAAGATTTCATTTGATAGGCCAAAAACGTATTAACCCATTGTGATGGATTAATTAATTAATTAGCCAAATTCAATTAATTAACCAATTTAACATGCAAAGCATGGTAGCACAAACAAATCATCAATTAAACTAAGCATGCAGCGGAAATTAAATGACACGGTGATTTGTTTAGGAATGGGAAAAACTTACATGGCAAAAACCCCATCGGGTGAATTTAAGGTCACCACTCCCGAAATTCCACTATTATCACAATAAGTAGTTACAAGTAAAGGAATCTCAGTACCTTACCAACCTACAGTTGAACCCTTACCCAATACCTAATTGGACTTGTTTTGTAGTGACGATTTCTCCTTTCAATGCAAGGCTCCCAATACGCGACTAACCAATTGCGCAGATCCCAGTACGTGACTTCAATCACCAACTAGAAAAGATTGTTGGCTACAAAGTTCTTCAATTCATTCACACGATGAAGATCAAGAAGATGCTTGGTTACAAAATATGGTGCAAAGACACAACAACTTCTTCACAAGAGAGATGAACTAGGGCAAGAATTTCGTCTCAAGTCACAATTTGCATGAATAAGGATTTCTCAATGCTTGTGCAACTTGAGAACACTTTGACGGCCTTTGAAATAATCCTTTTATATGTCTAGGGTTAGAAGAAAAGAAGGCCCAAAGACACATCCACGGATTAGAATTAAAACAGAACTCAGAATCTGTTTTTCTTAAACCTCGAAGATAGAGGTATCGAGATGCTGTCGAGCCACGGGGTTGGAACAACTCTTTAAACCTTGACACATGCTAGCTGTTGAGCTAGCTATCGAGCTTTAATGAATGTGCACTTTTTAGTTTGTTTCTGGACAAACTTGATGACTTCAAAACTTGATCTTGAAGCACAGTTTCTTGAAGCATTAAAACATCCTAAATCTACCCAATTACAAGTAAAGTGCATTTTGTCAAAGGATTAGCCAATTACATAAAAGAATGACATATGTTCTAAATAAGTGAAACACATATGTCCTAATACATTTTGATCATATGTTCTTTGTACCCCGGATTCATTGAGGAGGTGGAATGGTGTTATTTGGAAGGAAACAATGAATCTAAAAGTAGAATCATCCTTAAAAAATCATATCAATTGTATTATTGGGAAAGGCAGCGAAGGTGCTCGGAGGTTTACAGGCTTCCATGGTGATTTTAATGAGATTCGAGAGGAGCAGAGAAGAAAGGTAGCAGTAATTGGGGTCATGCTCAGATGTAGCTATTTAGGGATGTAGTTGATGAATGTGGATTCATAGACATGAATGAGCGAGTGGTTGTGTCTATGGCTGAAATGTTCTCACTGCCTTTTTAGGTGATAGTAATGGAGGTCATAGCTGCAACTAAAGCTCTCCGTTTTGCAAATGATCTTGGTTTGCCCTCTATCGTGCTAGAAGGAGATTCCAAGATTACCATAGATGCTCTAGTAGGTGAGAACTCGTCTTTGGCAGAATATGGACACTTGGTTGATGAAGCAAAGGAGCTTGCTAAGGATTTTACGTATATTAATTCAGTCATGTATTGAGACAAAAGAATAGTGTAGCCCATAACATTGCTAGACATGCAAGACATGTTAGCGAGTGTTCGGTGTGGATGGAGGATGTTCTCTGCATCTTTTTTTGTAATTCAAGCCGATTCAGTTTATGTTTGAATAAAATTACAATGCTATTTCTAAAAAAAAAAAAAGTTGCAAGCCATTTAACATTTAGTTCAACAAGATAAATTAAATAGTCCTCAAACCAATAAAAATCACAAGCGGCTATTTCCTAATAAGATTCCCCTTATAATTGATTTTTGCAGTAGGAGAATGGTCACCGGCATTATCACAATCCTAAATATAATAAAGACAATGTTATAAGTTCATTTAACAACAATATTACTAAATAATCGATAAGACTAATCCATTTCAATTTAATTCATTAAATACACTTTCAAAACATTAAATATTTTGGACAATTCTGCTACAAAATTGGCTGTAGCTTAAGAATATGGTCTTACTCAATATCTTTTTATTGGACATGAATTTCGACAACCCACCATTGGATTATATCTTCTTCTATATCTTTCATGCTTACAAAATTTCTAGAAATTAAAGATCAATAGCTAGTCATCAATAAATTTTTAAATTGCAAGTTTTTGTAGTTTAAAATTAACATAAAATACAATCTTATAGATCATGTAGTAAAATAACAATTAATTGACACAAAATTTGACATGTGTATTAGAGAGTAAAAAATATGCAATTCAACGATTAGATTTTTAAAATATGCGAAAATGTTTTTTATTGAGTAAGGTTAGCATTAAGCTACAATCAATTTGTAACTAAATTTTATCTAAAATATTTTACTTATGTCCTCTAAGTCAACGCATTGCTATCTACCGACAACCAATTAGTCACACCATAGTAAAGTACATATCCTAATAACAAAATTAGTCAACACTATAGTAAAGTAAACATTCTATTAATAACATCACATGAAGGATGAGTCTAATATCAAATTTAAGAATAAATTTAGAGTTGCAGAAGAAATAAATATACCTCCAATTATAGTAGTTTAAGTGTTTTAGAAAAAGAATCTACACTATAAGATAGTTAGCTACCATATTAACAACTAGGAATGCAACTCATAACCTTATATAATAGTTTATCATAACCAAAATCAAGTAATATAACCTCATAACTTATGAAGGTAATTTACCAAACACTTGGCATACAAGAAGCATAATTTTTTAATTATTTGATATACTTTTGATTTTTTAGTTATTAAAATGTATATATTTATATAACTTAAATAAATTGTTCTAAATTTATTGATAATTTTCATTTGAAAATTCTCATTATGTATATCTTATAATTAAATGTAAATAGTATTTTATTATTTATAACAGTTAAATTATTAAGATTAAAGAAAAAAAAAATTTGTTAATTGAATCGTAAGTTGACATATAAAAATTAGATATTTTATTTTCTGACAATAACTATAAGGGCATATTAGCTTGGATTATATTAATTAATTTAATCACTAAATATGATTCAATTACTTTTTGTAAAAAATTAATGTTTAATTGAATCAACATAAAGTTGATTAATTTTAAGCCAGTGGGATGGTATCTCCTATGCCTT
>JAGHPS010000676.1:0-44437 GCA_020976635.1 Castanea crenata
TTGGAGATAAACCTTTAAACTCCTCTTATTCTTTTTAATAGATAGGAATTTTGAAAATATAACCGTTGGATTGTATGTTCTTAATTAGTATATTTCACTTGAGATAAAAAAAAAATTAATAGCTATGTTATTAATCAATGTTTAAATTTCAAGTTTTTGTAGTCTAAATTAAGCATAAAAAATAAATTTATGGATCGAATAGTAAATAGCATTCAATTAGTATGAAATTTGACATGCGTGTTAAAAACATAAAAAATATACAATTTAACTCTTAAAATTGCAAATTTCACTTTCTGAACAACAACAAAAAAAAAAAAAAATCAAAATTCACAATTTAACGCTTAGATTTTCAAAATTCACATCTAAAATTTGTCCTCATTGGTTTTAGTAGCAGCTCCAGTAGCTCTGTTTTTACTCTAGCATTTTACTTGTGTTTAGGATGGATGCTCTTGTTTTTGCATTATTATTATTATTGTGTGTGTGTGTGTGTGTGTGTGTGTTCTTCTTGATTTGTTTAATGAAAGGAACTGATTTATCAAAAAAGTTATTCACAATCTCTTTCATTTATTTTGTTTTTCTTTTAGACTAACTTGTATGTATTATTTTATGCATTCATACTAAAGTTTACATTTTTTGTTATTTAAGTTGCAGTGTTTTAGTGAGCATGTATGATAGCCTGCTAAGTGTTGGCAAGGGAATAAGAAACCTGCCCCCAAACCCAGTCCATAGACTATTTTAACCTTCCTTCTTGCAAACCAAATTCTTAACAAAAGACTAGAATTTTTATTTGCTGTGCCTAAATTTTTTGTTTACTGTTTCAGTGTTTATCTCCAAGTTTATCGGGTACAAATTATTGCTTAGGCTCCGTCCATTTGGAGTGAAAATAGATATGATAGAAAACAAAGAGAGGAAAATAGACATTTTCCATTGTTCGTTTGGAGAGAAAACAAAGGAAGAATGGAAAAACGGGAGGAAAATTTTCCTCCCAAGCCCACAAATATTTTCCTCCCAATTTGGGAGGAAAACTATGGGACAAAACTTTGGGATGGGGGCTTTTACTAAAAAGCCCCCATCCCACCTAACGCTTCTACTCTTCTTCTTTTTTTTCAACGTTACTGAACGTTTTTTTTTTCTTCTTCAACGTTACTGAACATTTTTTTTTTCTTCTTCAACGTTACTGAACTTTTTTTTTAACATTATCTAAACATTTTATATTATGTACTGAATACAAATAAATCTATTTCTTACATATTATATAACAAGGGTATAATAGTCAATTTATATAAATTACATTTTCCACCCTTCCAACCGGACACATAAGAGAGAAAACTAAATATTTTTCATCCTCCCACTTTTTACCCCTCCAACGAACAGACACTTAGTAATATACTATGAAGTCCTGGTTGTTTTAAGGAGTCCTATTATCACCTATGAGACCAATGTACAAGAAATCTATATCGGACCTTCAAGTAGGGCCATTTAGAAACTTGACTACAAGGTACATGTGTGGTTCTCATCGTAGACAACAAAACCACTTATTGTGGCCCCAAAAAAAAAATGTAAGGTTCAACAATTCTTGAGGAGTTGAAGAATTGAAATTGAGTCCAACATCTTTACAAAATAACCAACTCAATGATTGAGTCCAGCCAATGCACTTAATGGGCCTTGCAATTGGGCCAAAAATGTTAACAAATGACCTTTGCAAGTTAAGAAGAGGAAAATTACAAAGACAATTGAGTTAAAAAAGAGTTGAAAGCTAGGTTACTGAAAAAATTCCTTTTATTTTGGTTCCAAAAGTAAGAGAAATTTTATTTGAAACCCTATGATTTAAGGGCGTAACAAATTACACAATGAAAGTTTCAAATGTAACAAATTAAATATTGAAGATTCAAGAAAGCCACAAATTAACCTTAACTCATTTAAGTGGAATGGAATTGTGTTTTAGTTTAATATGGATTGAAGGTTTAATTTGTCAGCTTTTCAAATGCTTAAAGTTTAAATTGTTATTTTTGAAACAATAGTATTTAACTTGTTACATTTCTAAATTATAGGATCTAAAATATAATTTTCTTTTTAATATAATTTGGAATGAGATTGAGATTTATATTTTTTTTAATAAATTCAAATTTAAAATAGGATAAATTACAATTTACTCACCTGTGGTTTGATTGAAATTTAAGTTGTTTATCTGTGGTTTGAAATTTGACACTTTACTCACTTGAGGTTATCTTTATCTTCTTCTTTTTTTTCTTTCCTTTCGTATAGAACTTTACTTTCAAGAAATCAAGTACTAGGTAAATTTTTTTTCCACTTTTTTTTTCTTTTGTAAATTTTGTATTATTAAGTGGATTATAAATATTTAAAATAGAAATTAGTATTTTGCATACATAATTATTGAATCTTCAACAAATATTTATAGATTAACACATATTACTCTTAAATATAGTCACTCTAAGATTTGAATATGATCTAATAGTATTTTAGAACTTAACAATTCGATAAGTTATCTCTTTTTAAGAAAAATAAAATAAATAAAAAGTTGGGTTTGAAATGAGTTTGGATTCATTAATAAGTATATGTTAAACAAATTTGAGATTAAACTGCTAAAATTTAATATAATTTGGAATGAGATTGAGATTTATATATATTTTTAATAAATTCAAATTTAAAATAGTGTAAATTGCAATTTATCCACCTGTAGTTTGGTCAAAATTTAAGTTGTCTACCTGTGGTTTGAAATTTGACACTTTCCTTACCTGATGTTATCGTTATCTTTTCTTTTTTTTTCTTTTTCTTTTTTCATTTTGTATGGTACTTTATATTCAAGATATCAAGTATAGGGTAAATTTTTTTTTTTCAATTTTATTTCTTTTGTAAATTTTATATTATCAAGTGGATTATAAATATTTAGCCTACATAATTATAGAATCTTGAAGAAATATTTATAGATTAATTAATATTACTCTTAAATATAGTCATTCTAAGATTTGAATGTGATCTAATAGTATTTTAGAACTTAACAGTTCGATAAGTTC
This sequence comes from Castanea crenata, assembly GCA_020976635.1. Taxonomy (NCBI): domain Eukaryota; kingdom Viridiplantae; phylum Streptophyta; class Magnoliopsida; order Fagales; family Fagaceae; genus Castanea; species Castanea crenata. Next base: position 3,036 of record JAGHPS010000676.1, read on the forward strand.
TCTTTTAAGAAAAATAAAATAAATAAAAAAGTTGAGTTTGAAATGAATTTGGATTCACTAATATATCTGAAACAAAATTGAGATTAAATTGATAAAATTTAATATAATTTGGAACAAGATTGAGATTTATATTTTTTTTTTAATAAATTCAAATTTAAAATAGGGTAAATTACAATTTACCTACTTGTTGTTTGGTCGAAATTTAAGTTGCCTACATGTAGTTTGAAATTTGACCATTTACTCACTTAAGGTTATCTTTTTTTTCTTTTCTTTTTTGTATGGTACGATACTTTCAAGAAATTAAGTAATAGGTAATTTTTTATTTTTTTTTGTGTAAATTTTGTATTATTATGTAGATTATAAATGTTTAAGATAATAATTAGTATTTTGCAAACATAATTATAGAATCTTCAACAAATATTTATAGATTAATACATATTACTCTTAAAATAGTCACTCTAAGATTTAAATGTGATCTAATAGTATTTTAAAACTTAACAATTCAATACGTTATCTCTTTTTTAGAAGAATAAAATAAATAAATAGTTGATTTTGAAATGAGTTTGGATTCATTAATAAATATATGTGAAACAAATTGGAGATTAAATTTCTAAAATTTAATATAATTTGGAATGAGATTGAGATTTATAATTTTTAAAAAAAATTCAAATTTGAAATAGGTTAAATTACAATTTACCTACCTGTGGTTTGATCGAAATTTAAGTTGTCTATCTGTGATTTGAAATTTGACACTTTACCTACCTGGTGTTATCCTTATTTTTTTATTTTTTATTTTTTATATATGGTACTTTACTTTCAAGTAATCAAGCATAGGGTAATTATAATTTTTTTTAGGTTTTTTTTTTGTAAATTTTGTATTATTAAGCAGATTATAAATATTTAAGATAGTAATTAGTGTTTTGCTCTTAAATACATATTACTCTTAAATATAGTCACTCTAAGATTTGAATGTGAAACTAGTAGTATTTTAGAACTTAACAGTTCAATAAGTTATCTCTTTTTTTCTTTTCTTTTTTTTTAAAAGGTTGAGTTTGAAATGAGTTTGGATTCGTTAATAAATATATGTGAAACAAATTTGAGATTAAATTGCTAAATTCTATATATATATATATATATATATATATATATATATATAAATATAAATATAATAAGTGAAGCAAAAAGAAACTACAATTGCAATTCTAAATTAGAATTCTAATCTATATTGTGCCACGTGTCAATGTAAATATGATTTTGGAGTCTGATTTTCCTCCATCTATTGTAATTCCGATGTGTTTTTTTTTTCCACACCCGTGTATTTTCAGGCACACCTGCCTTTTCCACACCCATGTATTAGGTTCGCCTTTCTTTTCCACACCCACGTATTTTTAGGTTTACCTCCCTTTTCCACACCGATTCAGGCTCCTTAATATACAACTCCCTTTTTCTTCAATTAATGCTATAGAATTTTAAAAGAATCTCTCGGTATCAATGATGCATGTATTTAGGTATTTTTGTATCTTATATAAGAAAAGGTTCTCCAGATATTCTGATTGTACTTGTCTATACAATTTTCATGGTCTTGGTTTATGCTCTGCAAAACGAATTCCAACCATTCCTAAGGTTTGATTACTGCTTTCTTTCGTCTACCTATATTGTCGTTCCTTTTTGTGTAAATTTTTTATTGTTTAATTATATAATTTTGTGGTTTTCCTATGATTGATGTTGTATGTTTATTTTCTTTCATTTGCCTATATTTTTTTTTCTTTTTTGTCAATAATTTTTATTATTTGATTATAAAATTGTTTTGTTTTCCTATCATTGATGTTGCATATTTCTTTTCTTTTTCATAACATGTTATCAGCACGAGTCTCTACCCAATTTTGAAAGGAAGTTGTAATCTCATTATTCTTCAAATATCAAAGATTATTTGTGTAGTTTTCTCAACTCCCTATAATTTTTCTTATAAGAAATTAGTCTTATTCTATTTGTTTCTCTTTATGTTTTATGCTCATAATTTTAATGATTTTTAATTGATTAAATATTTTTTATAAGATTCACTTTATTTTATTGTTATATGTTGTTATGAGATGCACGCTCACATTTAATTGATTAAAATATTTTGCTAAAAATGGTTTGTGATAAAGCAACTTAATCATAGCTATATGTACTGTGTATAAATCAACCTTGAATATATATGTCTATGTAGCATTCTTTCATTAGGATTTTGTATGATAAAAATATTTGTTAAAAAATTACATAATGCTAAGTTTTATTAAACATGAATAAACAAAGTATTTTAAACATGACTAAACTCATGATTAATAAATAAAATAAAATAAAATCAATAGTATCACTTAGATAATAAAATGCAATATATTTATTTCTATTGTTTTATTAAACTATATCCATTCCCGTGCGATAGCATGGGTTACATGCTAGTTAATATAATTTGAAACGAGATTGAGATTTATATATTTTTTAATATATTCAAATTTAAATTAGGGTAAATTACAATATAATTTACCTACCTGTGATTTAGTCAAAATTTAAGATGTCTACCTGTGGTTTGAAATTTGATACTTTACTCACTTGAGGTTATCTTTATCCTTTTTTCTTTTCTTTTCTTTTTGTATGGTACTTTACTTTCTAGAAATCAAGTACTAGGTAATTTTTTTAACTTTTTTTTCTTTTGTAAATTTTGTATTATTAAGTAGATTATAAATATTTAAGATAGTAATTAGTATTTTGCCTACATAATTATAGAATCTTCAACAAATATTTATAGATTAATACATATTACTCTTAAATATAGTCACTCTAAGATTTGAATGTGAACTAGTAGTATTTTAGAACTTAACAATTTGATAAGTTATCTCTTTTTAAGAAAAATAAAATAAATAAAAAGTTGAGTTTGAAATGAGTTTGGATTCATTAATATATGTGAAACAAATTTAAGATTAAATTGCTAAAATTTAATACAATTTGTTACAAGATTGAGATTTATATATTTTTTTAATAAATTCAAATTTAAAATAGGGTAAATTACAATTTATCCACTAGATAAAGGCTCTCACCGCACCCCCTCACTCACACAACATTTTTACATAAAACAACAACAGCCTAGCCGATAACAATTTAGGCTAATTTCCATACATAAGCATTATACAGTCTATAGACTCTAATAGTAAAATTATATATTGATTTTATTTAACTCCAAAACCATGCTAGAGAAATTTCTTTTCAATCAAATTCCTTTATTATATGTACTTTTTAAATTCTGTTACTTTTTTAATTCTTAGGTACTCTTGAAGCATGTATAATAGTTCTTCCTCCTCTCACATTCATGGTGAGGTCTACTCATTAAATTCATGATGGAATCTACCATGATTGTGAGAGGAGGGAGCATAATTTCTCTGTGCTTCGAATGTACCTAAGAATTTTCTCTTTTATAGATGCATATACCTAATGTTATGATAACAATGGAAAGCAAAAAAAAAAAAAAAAATCATGACTTGTATTGCCTTGGTGTGGTAGATACTAAACGGTATGTATTGCCAAAAATATTGTTCTACCCTTCGCTACTTTTATATTTTAGTGTAGATGATATGACCAACATGCAGCTGCCCCTTCATTCAATACAAGCTCTCTTTCCCTAACCTAGCTTTCTTCTCACAAACTCTCTCTAACCAACCAACCAAAACCTTCACACACTCTCTCGTTCCAAAGCTCTCTCATTTGGTGGAGGAGGAGAATGGTAGGGCTTTGTCTGACCTAAGGGAAACTGAGATCTGCTTGCTTGGACAACACAAGCTGGATGGTAACCAGAGTTATGTAGAGTGTTATGTGATTAAGGTCCTAGACCTTAAGGCTTGTACTCTGCCTTCTTATTTTTTTTATCCTATATTCAAACAAAAACACAAGAAAAAGCAACCTTTGGCTTTGGCTTAGTCAATTAGGCCATTGCCTGAGGTGCCTTACAAGAGAAAGACCCCAAATTTTAGTTTGAATGTTTGTTTTATTGAAACAATTATTAAATTAAATCTGCGGTTTGCTTGGATAGGGCCAGGTCTTAGGCTAAGCCAATTTGGCTATCACTAAGGTTCCATTTGCTTGGAGGGGTGGAAAAGTAAGAGAATAGAAGAATATGTAGAGATGATAGAAAAGTTTTTAGTTCTCTCATGGTGTTTGGTTTAGGAGTGGAAAAGTTGAGGGGGGGGGGGGAAATGTAATTTTAATTTTAATTTACTTTCATGCCTCTACTAAAAGAGAGAGTTACAAATTACGAAAGAAAAGCTAGATGAACTAAAAAAACAAAAATGAAACAGATGAAACACAACCAAAAAATAATATATATATATATATATATATATATATCTATGTGTGTGTGTGTATGTGACGATTCCTAACTCTAATGGCTTTGTTAGTCATAATGGATGAGCCCAAGATACATTACGCATCTATGGCGAGCATTTATGCCAAAGAGTAACAAACCTGAAACGGAAAAGAAGATGTTACACAAATCGAAGCATAAGTTTGTAATGTATTAACCGTTACAAATAATAATGAATGTAGAGATTCGTTGCTCATTAAAGACAAGATGGCTATAAAGCCAAAGGGGAAGAGAACCAAAAGATACACAATTCTAATCCCAAAAATACTCCCAAAGTTGAATTTCATTGTGATATTCCAATTAAATTTCATTCTAACTTCATCGTTGGAGGGTTTTTGGCAAACACCACACTATAGAATCCATATTTCTCTATTTCATATTTTATTGTAGGTTTGCTTAGACGTATCCATCCACTTTGTCCATCTACATAAACGAGAACTCAACTGACAATTTTTTGCATCATTAATATATATAAGCAAATCGAATGAAAAGTTTAGAAAATGACAAAAAGCTAAAGAAGGAAATTTTTTAAAAAAAGGAAACAGTTGAGTAACAAAAAATGACAAAACCGAAAAATAAAATAGTGCCAAGAAGAAACCAAGAAAACCCAACATGTTGCAGCACATGGGTGCTTTAGTTCAAACATTTTTCTTTGATTTTCTTCCTAATATGGGAAGAAAACATTTTGATGAGCCCAAGGGGAAAATAGTATGGTCCTACTAGTTTTCCTACCTTAAATCTCTCCAACCAAACATCCAAAAAATCCATGTCCTCTCCACATTTCTCTCATTTCCTTTCCATTCTCCCTAAAATCCTTCCAGCCAAATGAACCCTAAGGCCACGTATGATGCGGCTCAATATAAATTCAACCTAATTGAAATTCTAAAATGTTTTTAAAAAATTTATTTGAAGTTTGCTAAATCACCATGAATGATCAATTTTCCATAACAATTCAAGACTTCAAATTTTTGAAACAAGTCTCCCACATTATATACAACCATAAACTAAACAATCTCTCTCTTAACACGAAAATTAACATTGGAAATTAGATTCTAACTCTTCTCATGTTACCCAAGGTAAATTATAAGTATTTTCTAATATCAAATAATTTTTTTTAATGACCACGTTAGTGTCTAGCATGCTGACTATGGATTCTATGTGCCACATAAGCACTTTTATTTAGTAAGAAGACAGTTTTAAAAATTGATGGGTATGATAAAATACAAACTCCAATATCGTCCATAAAGGTCGTCCAGGACAAGACTAAGAAAATAAAGGTTGTAAGAACCTTGTCCATAAGAAGCTCGTCCATGCAGGAAGGTGCTTGGACGAGCTTCGCATGGTCAATTTTCACGAAACCACACCGTGTCGTCCAAGGGAGCCATCAACCTCGTCCGTATGAAGGTCGTCCATAGAGGAACGACCTCCCTTGGACGCGAGGTACGCTCGACTGGAGGACTCCTAGACGAGGTCTTGGCACTTAGGAAAATTCTTGAGTGTGTACAACAACTCTTTATCACACACATAACTTCCAGTGACCATTATGTGAGAAAATGTAATTCTTAAATAGTTGTAGAAGTTATTCCTAAACCCTCACACCTCCTCAAATTTAGTGGAGGTTACAAGTCTAGTAACTGTGTTTAGGACACTATATAAATGCTCATTTAGACTGGACAAAGGTACGTTTTTACATTTCCTGAAAAGTTGGAACTTCAAAATTATTAAGAGAAAACTAATTTTGCCATCGGAGGGTTCTTGGCCGGTGACCCTTGATCATTTTTCTTTCTTTTTTAGGCCATCAAGACAGCCAGTAGTTCTTTCTAATTCAAAATATCCAACCTACTAATTTTCTTCGCATCATAAAAAATGATTTTCAAAAATTAGGAGTCGAATAGGAAGCCTAAAAAATTGAAGGCGAAAATATCATTTTGGTCCTTACATTTTAGAGTCACGTTCAATTTGGTCCATATATTTTGATAATAGTTAATTTGGTTCCTATTATTTTTACTTACAATCAATTTGGTCTCTGTCATTAATTTACTAACAAAAAATACTTACCTGTCAAACAAAGAGCATTGTTGGCATATTTCATGCCTACATGGCTTATAAAATAATATTAAACAAATTTAATCAACATAAAAAATTTCTACATTAGCATTTATGTGAAATTATAAACCCAAGTGAGTTGGCCGAGTGGTTGAGCACTCGATCTCAAAGTGCTTGTTCAAGTTTGACTGGATGTGCTCTCCAGTTGGAGTCTAAATACCTACTGTTTGAAAAAAAAAAAAAAAAAACCCTAAGCCAACTATTTACTCTACTAAGAGTGGACCCACTCGCCAAAAAAAAAAAATAAAAAAAAATAAAATAAGAATCATACTTTATTTTTATTTTCTTTTCCTTCTTGGCAACCAAACACAATCTAATTAAAAAAAAAAAAAAAAATCAATACAACCATTGTTCGGTGGGTTCTTTTTTTTCAATTGAAATTGCTGGGTTTGATTTTTATTCAAACCCAAAGTCCTCTCTCTCTCTTGGAAATACAGAAAGTCAAACTGAAGGGAGTAAAACCCAGAAACAGCTCCCTAAAGCTAAATTATAATGACCACAAATCAAGTAAATATCCAGATTTTATCAACAAAAAAAGAAGAAGAAGTAAATATCCAGATTAGAAATGGCCAAAAAAAACAAAAATTTAACAGCAATTCCCATCGTTACCAGCGATTTGGGTTAGTTGGGACCAATCTTTTAAAATATATATATATATATATTTTTTTTTTTTTCATTTTCTCACGATTTCTCGGAAACCAAACGGTGGGGAGAGTTTGAACCACCTGTTCCACTCTCTCTACCTTGCCACCGACGAGGACCAAGCCTCCGTCGCGCCGATCAGTCGTCGCACCATTGGGTTGGAGTCCATTGCCACTGCTACTGTTAGGATCGGTGAAGGCAGATGTGATTGGGTTTCTTTGAACGATGAGTTGTAGCTGCTACTGGTGATGAGTTTCATTTTGGGTTGGAGATGGGTTGTGGCTACTATTAGTGAGGGGTTTTGTTTTGAATTTCAATTCACAGATCTGGACTTGATTTTCTGGGTTGTTTGTGGAGTTTTCAAGGAGTATGTTGTGTTTGGTTACCCAGAAAGTGGAAGAAAGAAATGGAAAAAAATGAATTACAGTTTTTTTTTTTGAGGATAAACGTCCGAAAAAGGAATTAGAGAAAATATCTGATAAAGTCAATTAAATTTACTCTCAAGACTTTTTATTAAAAATATTGAGGAATTAATTCTGTTTCTGTTTTTTTTTTACGCTGATGTAACAATTTTTTATGTTAATTACAAAATTTTATTATTATTTTGTAAGTTTGCTAATTGTGCATACCGTATATCAGATATTTTTGGTTAAGAGTTAACAGTAACGCTTAATTGATTGTAAAGATTCGAAAATATAAAGGTCAAATTTACTGTAGCCGTTAGATTATATCAAGGGCTGAGATTAGAGCTATTGCACGCTGTGGAACTTCTCTTCAGCTACTCCCAGGACCGAATAGCCTCTTTCGTTTTCCTTCAGCTTTTCTTTTACTTCAGCGTGTGAGCCACGCTTATTCAAGTCATTATTTCTCAATAAATGAGCTAAAGACTTTGCGCGGTGCGCTGGATATAATAGATGACTAGTGTGGACTAATAATGTCAAACCAGGACTTCATTGATAACAGGATTTGGTTTCTCCTGAATATCATCAACCGGTTCATTTATCATCTAGCTACTCTTTCACAGACTCTTCTTTCTCTTCTTGTGATATCCAGCAAATTTCCCATTTCCATTCTATGGCTCGTGCTCTACTTTCTGCTACTGTGGAGCAGCTTGGTCCTTTCATTTCTTCAGAGTTCATCTTGACTGCAACTGTTAAACAAGAAGTCCAAAAGCTTGAAACCAAATTCCGTACCATCCAGGCAGTGCTCAATGATGCTGAGAAGAGGCAGCTGAAGGAGGAAGCTGTGAAGCTTTGGTTAGATAAGCTCAAAGGCATATCCTACGAGATGGACGACGTGTTGGATGAGTGGAACACTGCCATGATCAAAGAAGAGATTGAGAAACAACAAAAAGAAGATGAAAATGCTGAAACTAGCACTACTAAGAAGAGGAAGGTATGGTCCCTCATCTCAGTTCCTAATCTTTTTCAGCATCGTGATATTGCTCATAAGATAAAAGAACTAAACGAAAAATTAGATGAGATTAACAAAGAGAGGGAAATGTACGGGTTTGAATTGAGTAGGGCCATTGAAGAAGTAGTTGAGAGGCCAAAAACTACTTCTTATGTTGATGTGTTTGATATTCTTGGTCGTGATAGGGTTAAGGATCATTTAGTGAGCATTCTATTGGGCAAGGGTATTGAAAAAGAAAAACTCCCCCATGTCATCTCTTTGGTGGGCATGGGCGGTATGGGAAAAACAACACTTGCCCAGCTAGCCTTTAATCATCATGAGGTGACGGATCATTTTGAAAAAAGAATTTGGGTTTGTGTTTCTGAACCCTTTGATCAATGTAGGGTTGCAAAAGCTATCATTGAAGCTTTGGGAGTTCGTGATTTTTACACTACTGAATTGCAGAGTCTATTGGAAAAAATTTGTGAATTAATCGGGGGAAAGAAGTTTTTTCTTGTCTTTGATGATGTGTGGACTGAAGACTATGCAATGTGGAAGCCAATTAGAGATGCACTCAAAAGTTAAGGTTCCCAAAGTAGTAAAATTCTAGTCACTACACGTAAAGGCAAAGTTGCGAAGATGATGGAAAGTGCAAATACGATCAAGTTGGAGGAATTGTCTGAGGAAGATTGTTGGTTGGTGTTTAGTAAAATAGCATTTTTTGATAAGGATCCTAAGCAATGTGAGCAACTAGAAGACCTTGGCAAGCAAATATCAAAGAAGTGTAAAGGCTTGCCCCTTGCTGCAAAGACTTTAGGGAGTCTCATGCACTTCAAGAAAAGTAGAGAAGAATGGAAGAACGTTTTGGATAGCAATTTGTGGGAATTAGAAGATGTTGAAAGAGGTCTTTTTGCACCATTGTTACTTAGTTATTTTGATTTGCCTTCACCACTGAAACAGTGTTTCTCATATTGTGCTGTCTTTCCGAAAGATCATGATTTTAATATTAATGAGTTGGTACATATGTGGACAGCACATGGATTTGTTGAGTCAAAGGGAAATATGGAGGTGGAAATCATGGGAAGAGAATACTTTGATAATTTAGTCATTCGCTCTTTCTTCCAAGAATCCGGAGAATTTGGGCTCATGAGGTACAAAATGCATGATATAGTGCATGACTTTGCACAATTGATTACTAAGAATGAATGCTTTATAATCAATAATGACATAGAGTCGGAATCAGATTATAATAATGCTCGCCATTTGAGATTAGTAATTCCAAAAGAAACCCAATTTCCTGTGTCCATTGATAGTGCCAAAAATCTACGCACCCTCATCTTTTTTAATCAAGGTGGTTATAACATATCCAATTTATTCCAAAATTTTAGACTTTTACGAGTGTTAAAGTTGGAGTGTAGAATGAAACTTTCGCATACCGTGGAAAATTTAATACATTTAAGGTATCTCATTTTGTTTAAGTACAATGAGGTATTGCCTGAAGCCATTTGTAATTTATGCAATTTACAATATTTGGAGACTACCCCGGTTTTTGGTTTTGTGCTCACAAAATTACCTCAGGGGATAGGTAAATTAATTAACTTAAGACATCTTATTGGAGAACATTATCTGATTCCAAGAGGGATTGGAAGATTGATTTCTCTTAGAACATTAAAATGTTTCAGCATAAGTGACGAGGATAGCGAAGGATGTAAACTTGGAGAATTAAAAATTTTGAACCACCTGCAAGGGAGTTTTGATATACGTGGGTTGGGGAACCTGGTAGATATAAGTGAGGCCAAGAATGCACAACTTAAGAAGAAGATACACCTTCGTGAATTGAAACTATCTTTTAAGAAAGGGAAGGATAGAGGATGGTGGGATGATTGGGTTCCAAATGCCGTTGACCCCAATGATAAAAGAATGGAGAGGGATGTCTTAGTTTTAAATGCGTTAGAGCCACCTCAAGACCTCGAGCTGTTAGACATTCGTTGGTACCAGGGCACCACAATGTCTCCTAATTGGTTGATGTCCTTGACCAAATTGAAAACAGTTTGTATCGGTTCGGTCGCCAAGTTAATGAGTTTGCCTCCTTTGGGGAAGTTTCCGCTCCTCGAATTGTTAACTATACGGAATGTGTGCAGTCTGAAAAAAGTGGGTGTTGAATTTTTGGGAATAGAATCTGAAAACAAGAAACAAGACATAATATTCCCAAATTTGAAACATCTCATGTTTCTGGGGTTGGAGGAGTGGGAAGAATGGATTGGGATTGGAGGAAAAGAAGACGCAGACTGTATTACTGTAATGCCACGTCTTCAACAGTTGGAAATTCATCGTTGCAGAAAGTTAAAGTCGCTGCCGGACTTCCTACGTACAATTCCACTGAATAAATTGGTGATCGCTGGCTGTCCAATCATCAAGAAATGTTGCCAAAGAGAGACAGGAGAGGACTGGTGCACCATTTCTCACATCCCAAACATTGATCTTCTAGAACGTTCTGATTATGCTTGGGTAACTCATTCTGCTTCTTCATCTCCTTACTCTTCATTTATTTTGCAAATATATACTATCAATTAAATATTCTCATTTTTATGAAAATAAATTACTCACAACCTAGATTGATGAATTTAACATATTCTTATAAATTTGAGTTAGCGTGGTTTATTGTTGTTGCTTAGATTCAGTTAGCTTGTGATGTATTCAAAATTGCTTGATGGGTGCAATAAATTTTCAGAAATGATTTAAAAAATAAAAGGTTGGACTTTCAGATGGAATAATCAAATGAACGTAGATTTTCACTCATTTGCATGTAAATGTAAACAACTCAAAATCAAATGGAACACCCTTTCCAAATAACGTTACTGTGCTAAAGATTTCGTTAGTTGGCTGGTTTTGGAAGAAAATGGGAAACTAACAACTCGAGTTTCTAAAACTTGAGATTAAACTGAAAATCAAGTTTTTAGTACTCGATTATGGGGTTTTTCATTTACTGACGTGGATAAATTTTTCCATGTGGATTCTTGCAAAATCGAGTTTCTAAAACTCGAGATTAAACTAAAAATCGAGTTTTTAGTACTCGATTATGTTTACAAAATCGAGTTTCTAAAACTCGATATCTAGTCATCGTTTTTATACCCCCTAAACACCCTTTCCAAATAACGTTACTGTGCTAAAGATTTCGTTAGTTGGCTGGTTTTGGAAGAAAATAGGAAACTAACAACTCAAGTTTCTAAAACTCGAGATTAGACTGAAAATCGAGTTTTTAGTACTCGATTATAGGGTTTTTCATTTACTGATGTGGACAAATTTTTCCATGTGAATTATTGCAAAATCGAGTTTCTAAAACTCGAGATTAAACTAAAAATCGAGTTTTTAGTACTCGATTATGCTTACAAAATCGAGTTTCTAAAACTCGATATCTAGTCATCGTTTTTATACCCCCCTTTCAAAAACACGTTTTTGACCACTTAAAATCTAAAATCTCACCTGTACCTGTCTAGAGCTCTCTCCTCACTCCCACTCAGTTGCTCTCTCCTCACTCCCACTCAGTTGCTCTCTCCTCACTCCCACTCAGTTACTCTCACTCGACTCTCTCTCTTTGATTCTCACTCTAACGGATACTCTCCTCATTCTATTCTCACACCAGTCCTTTCAAGATTCAGACTTTCTCTCCGATTCGGTTTATTCCATAGTATTTGTACCTAGGTAAATCCTTTTCAAATTTTCCCTCTTGAATGCTAAGAAAGTTTGATCGTTGAAAGTTTGGTATACACCGTTGCGTTAAAATTGTTGTTTATATTTTTCATCAAGCCTAATCAAGCATTACTTATTATTATTATTTCTGTGCGCCTCTCCTATGCTCATTCCCGGGTAAGCCGCCATTGTTTGCTTTTGCAACCCCAAGCTTTTGCTTTTGTTTTAGTTTCTTTTTTGCTTTTTCAAATTTTGATTGAGTTGGAGAGTGGAGACCCAGTACAAATCAGGAAAGAAAGGATTTTTAGTTCAGTGTTGTTTTTCTGATTTGGGTCTTGTTTATAATGGGTCGAGTGCTTCGTTTGGAATGAGAGTTTCCGTTTAGTCGTCGGAGAGTGTTGTTATAGAATAAAATAATACTAATAATTGGAAATTTGGAATGAGAGTGGTCGGAGAGAGTTTTTTATTTTTTTATTTTTTATTTAGATATCTCAATGTTTCAAAAGCAAATCATTACAACTAGTTTTTTTTGCTGTTGTTTTCTTTTCAGCTTAGCCCTCCATTTGGGCAGAGGGTAGAAATTGTTTTTATTAGGGTGAAATGCCACTCAAACCCAGAGATAGATGATTTTCCTTGAAATGTGTTCAGGCACATTAGTTGATTGGAAATTAGGGGCAAAGCATTGTTTTTGTGCAGGCCCCGAGAGTGGTACTAATTCAAGGAAAACTCTTAATACTAAATATGATCTCAAAATAACAAGGATCAACTTATCACACATAAAAATTGGCAAATTCTATATCACAAAATTCAGGTGGAACAAACCTTGATGAGAAGATTTTCTTTCCTATAAGCTATAATTATGTAGTATTGCCAACAACAGAATGTGAAAAAACAAAAAACTTCCTTAGCAAATCTGCTTGCCACAAACATGAAAAACCCACCACTTGGCACACCTATTACTTGGTATTAACTATTAAATCAACAAGGAATGGTTCATATACATGGCACTAGAGTCCTTTTATTGTAGCAACAAAAATTTTAAACACTAAATACAAAGCTCTTGGGCACTAGCTTATGTGATTCATATGCATATGTTGCAAAAGTTTACAAGAAAATAACCAAAACATCCTTACGTAAGTGCTTAGTTGCATTAATAAGGGTGTAATTGAAAAGGGAAACTAGATGTATTAGTCAGTTTATGTTGAGGAACATTTTTAGGAGAGGGCTTGGATACAGGTATTGGCAAGCAAGTTTTAAAGCATTTGCATGCAGAAGTGACAAGACAATCGTGATTTTCAATTTATCAGCAAGTAGATTGTTCCAGGGAAATTTTATTCAAAAATATAATGCAGCTTATTCAACCATGCAGGGGGGGTCAACTTTTTCATATTTATATTGAAGACAATAGTTGCTTATTTTTTGACCAAATTAAGACAACCTTTATGGAATTCTACTCTAGACTCTGGTGGATTTGTTTATTCACAAGGTTGTGTTTGATGATTTTATGTGACAAAGCAATTTGAGATGGTGTTATTATTAATTTGTATATATATAAAAAAAAGGAACTGATAAATGCAGCTAAGAAGGCATTGTTCAAATTGAATCTCCTCTTAACAGTTACGTTATGGTTTCATCTTATTTTAGTGACTTCAACATCTTACCTAACCAAAAAAAAAAAAAAAACCCATCAAATTTTCATGGGATTTTTTAATTGCACAAGCTCTAGATTTCTCCATAGGAATCCATTAAAAAGATGGCCATAATCAAGCAGTAACTAAATTAGAGTGCTTACTCACAATTACCAAATTATCCTATTAACCAGCTTGAGACATCAAATTTTTTACTGTTTCAGTCACTAAGTAACAAATGTCAAATGAAACCAATTCAGAAATAATCAAAAAGGTTGCAAACCCAGATAGGATCAATTCAGTAAATTCAAAAAAAAAAACCACAAAAAAAAAAAAGTGAATAGTTAAATATAGGAACATAAAAGATCAAGGCTGTACTTCTTCTTGCTTTCCATTCGTTTAGCATCCTTTTTTAAATAATGACAATAAGCTGTTCTTCAGTATAGATTTTTGTTGTATGTAGAATAGCATTCCTTTGACTCCACACTGTTAATGATCTCACAGTTAAGTATCTGAATGTTTGCAGTATGGAGCCGCGGATTGATGATGAGCCACAGATCTTGCACCCTGGTCCGCTTGATGAGTCACTGTTGACGCGACAACGATATCATCGATCAGAGGACATTTGGAATGGTGAGGTGAAATATCTAGTTCTAACAACCGCTTTAATTTTTACGTTGTCTTTGACTTTTAGTTGACAAGTTCTTTCAAAGTTGTATTTGTAGTTGTAACAGCCGCTATAATTTTTATGGATTTTGCAGGACCCGGGCCCACTTACGTGCCGTCGTCGCACTAAGGAGATGACAAGCATTCAGATGGGAGATAATCGGGTGATTGACATTATGAAGTTGCTAAGGCTGGAAGGATTGTTTAGGGCCCCTTCCAGAGAGATAGATCATTGCCTAATATTGGCCCTAGTTGAGCGATGGCGGCCGGAGACCCATACGTTCCATCTTCCACATGGTGAGATGTCAATCACCCTACAAGATGTGGAGGTCATTTTCGGACTTCCTATAGATGGTGAGGTCTTGGTTGGGCCAACTGCTGTGGTGGATGGGGATTGGCGAGATCTGTGCATGGAGTTGCTTGGTTTTACTCCGGCGAATGACAACAAAACTTTGGTGGGGCAAAGAATTCTCATCAGCCGCCTTGTTGACGCCATTACAGCGCCACTGCCTCATGATGCAACGGAGATGCAGATACACCAGTATGCCCGGTGCTATATTTTTGTGCTTCTAGGGGATAAGCTTTTCATGGACAAGTCGGGAGATAGGGTGCATTTGATGTTCTTGGCGTTCCTGCGTGACCTTCGTGATCTGCCACAGTATAGTTGGGGTAGTGGTTGCTTGGCCTGGTTGTACAGAGAGTTGTGCCGGGCAAGCGAGAAAGAGGCATCGCAGATTGGTGAGGCGTGCACATTGGTCCAGTATTGGGCATAGGCAAGGTTGCCATTCTTGTGCCTGAGGATAGAGCCCCCACCTGGATGTGATTATGGCCCATGGCCATATGCTCCACTTGCATTTAAGTAAGTATTTTTCTGATATTGTGTGTGTTTTGCAATGTACTCTTCTTAGTAACTATAAAATGGGTATTATCTTATCTTATGTTATTCGCTCGTAACTGTAGGTGGGTGCGGGTGCCAAGCTCGAAGAGTAGGCCATCCGGCATGGCCTTGATCCACTATCGCGAGCAATTAGTTAGAATGCAGCCGGACCAAGTATGGCAAACAAAAATTTTGTTTGGTTATGTTAATTTTCCTTAAGAATATGATTGCTTCATCCTTTAACATATCTTCTGTTTTAATTTTTGTTTTTCCCTTTATTGATGTATTCTCCATTGTTTCACATTCCTTGATGTTATGATAATTGTTTTTTGTTTCTATTGTAGATTGTGTGGCAGCCATACGAGGCAGACTTCGGCCACCTTCCTGACTTTTGTGTTGCAGGGAGGGATACGTGGACGGCAAGGGTGCCACTTGTGTGTTTTTGCATAGTAGAGATGCACCACCCAGATCGTGTCCTTCGTCAGTTTGGGTTGGCGCAAGAGCGGCCCGACCATGTTGTGTACGATGAAAGACTACATAGAATAGACTTGCGTGGGAAGGTGGAAAAGAATTGGAGGGAGGATCATGGACCGTATATCCTTACATGGGATATGAGACAACAACGACTTTGCCATGCACCTCCTCAGACTGGTGAGATGCCTTGCGATCATGACTATTATCGCTGGAACCGTCCGTTCACTCGAAAGTATGTCGACCGCAACAACGTAAAATTAGATATATCGGTAATGTGTGAGTATTTGGGTAGATTAATAAGTACTATATTATCCATTCTACAATTGATACGTAAATGTCTCTAATCTGATTGTACTGGTTCTTTCTTGGTTTCAGACTGAAGTCATTTAGTGCTGTTGGAGATGCTTCCTGTAGGCAGCCGAGCACACAACCATCTCCGACGCGTCCTAAATGATCTAGTTGGGCTTGGTGGTGGTCCTGTAGCAAATGGGGAGGCAAACAATGGGCATGAGACTGAATCAGCAGCTACTGCAACCCCAAGTACAAGCGCAGCACCCATAAGTACACTGACCCATAAGACTCATTATCACAAACGCTTGATACTAAAACACAACAAGACAGGATATGCATAACTAAAAAACAAATAAATTTATGAAAAATCCCATTTAACTAAAGATATGTGAGTTTATCCCATCTAAATCAAGCCGAGATGTTTTTTCTTACTGTTTTGTCCATCTCTAATAACCTCATGCTAGATATTTAATTTTGTTGGCCTCATTTAAACCATACATCAAATTCTATTATGTAGGGAAGTATATTTTGTGCTTGAGCAAAATTTCACGCATGGATGCACTTTTGAGAAAGACCTACAGAAGAAATGCGTTCATTTTATTTTGGCAGTAAAGCTCGCATATTGTATGACACATGAAAGGTTTGGTAGGTACTTGACAATCTACAACTTATGCAACCTTCTATCCTTAATCTTTAGGCTTTGATGTTTCACCTTTCAAATTTGATTCTGGATGCACACAGATTTCTTGTCTTAGTGATGTGTTTCTTATCAATGAAGATGAGGAAGAGTGAGATGTTACGACCAAGGGTAGAGGGCACAATTTGATAAATACTTGCTATTTTGAAAAGGACACCATAAGAAGTGGAGAGGAGAAGATAGGACCAGTCTTGATCTAGGCACATAAATGTTGCTTCTTGCATAGGTAACTCTCTCCTTTCTATTTCTTTTTATTTTTTCATTTATTGCTGCATTTGATTTTGTTCCATGGTCAATCATTTTTTTTTCAACCTAATAATACCTTAGGAATGTCTTGCTCTCCTTCAGTCTAGGAACAATACCCTAGGAATATTTGACAAAAATTGTGATTTTGAAAACATTATTTCACAATTTGAACTAAAATCATGTTTTCAAAACACGATTTTCAAATAAAATGTGTGCAGAATTTGAAATAACGAGTGTGTACCAAGACTTTCCCTTTTGACTAAACCAATTCTAATTTCCAATGTCACAATTTCCTCTACTTTGTCCATCCCAACTGGTTTTTGCTTAAGGAGGGGAACCCTTCCATCCATGCAACCATAATTGAAGCGAAAACTTTGACCAAACCAAATAAGAGAAAGTCTAACTACACAAACAATTTGACAACAAGTTTCACACATGTTGAGGTGTTTGGTCAGTAATTTGAATGTCATAAAGTGATGATAATGATGATTCTAGATGAAAATGATGTTGCCATCAATTATATCCTGCTGAGTGCTAAAAAATTGTAATATTTATTGTGTAGCATTGCATCGCCACATGAACCTGCCATTTTGTCTCTGCAACTCAGAGTCTAATATACAACACAGTTGTGGAAAAGTGCAAGTGAAAGTGTACAGTAAAATATATACTGGCCTCTTTCTCCATCCCAACGTGTAAAGCGGTGTTCAAAGCACATGCATGTCTGTCTTCGTCCCTTCCATCCATGATGTAGCTCTCCCTCAGTCAGACTCGGTGGGCTCCAACTGAATCACTATGACTTTGCCATGCACATGGGCTCCTCTGTTGCTCAGTTTTCCTTCATGCAAAAGCTCTCAACCACAGAGCGCTCTTAACGCAAAAGATCGTTAGAACAAATTTGATTCTCAACTGAAATCCACCAATCATGCTCATACGTCTCTATATCTATAAATACTCTTACCCACTCAAACATTCTTCAATCTCCAAACACTTAAACTAATTTTGCTCTTGATTTCTCTCTAAATCGGTGAGTTTCAGTTTATATATATATGTGTGTGTGTGTGCACGCTAAAAGCCAACTTTGTATTGAGGTTCCGTATTGAGATTTGAACCCTGCTTCATTCAGGCACTGAGCCTCACTCACTGTCACTCAGATGGTGTTGTTTCCTTCTCTGCAATCTGCATATTGAAGCTTCTGTTATCTTATTTCATTTGTGTTTTTAGCAGCGGCTCTGTTTTTACTGTAGCATTTCACTTGTTTTAGGCTGGATGCTCTTGTTGTTGCATGGGTTTTTGTATTCTTGATTTTTTTAATGAAAGTTACTGATTCATCAAAGATGTTATTCGCAATCTCTTTCATTTATTTTGTGTTTCTTTTAAACTAACTTGTATGTATTATTTTATTCGTACATGCTAAAGTTTACATTGTTCCATATTTAGCCAAATGCCTTCAAATCATACTTGTGAAAAGGGGAACAAGATCTAAATCAATGAAAAGGCGTACTAAGCTAAGGCACTTGAATCCATGCATTATTGAAAATCCTTCTGGTTGTGTTATTAGTATACCTATAAGCTAAGATTTTTTTTTTCTTTAAGCCTATTGGTTGATTTTGAGATTAAAAAACTCGCTTTTTAGCTTGATAATGAGAAGATTGATGGAATTCTTGTCGCACCAGATGGATTTAAAGCATGGTCGGCAAAAACTAGCATGCAAGAGAGTCTAATCTTCATAAGTATCAGGGGATGTTATTGCACAGGGTTGGTCTTATAAATGGCAGATGAGAGAAATGGTAGAATATTCATGGCAGGCATGACAAAGTGAGCCTTTATATTTATTTCTAATCATACCTCATTAATGTTGACATCCTATATTAATGGAATAAATCTTGATGATGCTTTAAGATGTAAACAAAAGTAGCTAGAAATTTAATTTGGAAGTTAAAACTCTGTAGAAGTTCTTCCATTGAAGTTTTTAAATTATGCCATAAGTTTTGCTTCTAGTTTTGGTTTGAAAGTAAGGGGAGTTGAGTTAAGATCAGCCCCAGGTTTCATTTTGGATTCGGTCATTTTCAGAATGTCCATTTAGAACTTGTTGATAGTCCTAACGTGATGTAGAATAGACTGCTATGGTCGTTCTGGACTCTCATGCGCACCTGAAATCATCACGCAAGGCAAAAAGGCAGTAGTAGAAATCATGGGTCTCACCATCAAAATAGCATGAAATTTGGCAGGTTGAAGCAAAATGACATTTTAAGCAATATTTGTTACTTTGCCACGAGGTACCCCTGAAAATGGCGAATTCCTTCATTTAGGCCCCGAAAACTACATTTTGCCGTTTATAGTAATTTTTGTTTCCTTAATAAGTTTTTGCTCAAAAGTCAGAATAAGGTCCCACTTGTTATGGGACGACCCTTATGGTTAGTAGTTTATGATTCTGCATTAAACTCAAATTTTCCATTTTTGGTAAATTTTAGTATTTTGTCACCTAATCACATAATTAATGCAAATTAGGGTTTTAGACGTTTTTCTTAGTATTTATATGTTTTGTAGCCGTCAAAAGCAGTTTAGACTATTATCAATAAACATAGATTTTTTGTCAAATTCTTTCTCTGGTAGATTCTAGTTTATCTTCTTGTGGATTTAGGGAATCCACTTGTGGATTTTAGGTTTACTACCAAAAGCTAATAGTTTAGTTTTTGTTCCATCAAGAGAGCATCGTGTGTGCTTTCTTCAAGCTTCTGCGATATCACAACACTGATGGAATTCACTTGGAGGAGAGAAATAATGTGAAAATATACAATTCATTCATATCCACTAGCATATTATTCCACAAGCTCTCAAATCCTGGTTCTTGTCTTCCTTATGTATTTCCTATTCTAAAAATGTCCTACTGTTTGGGTTTAAACATTTGATACAGGTGATGATTTTATTGGAATACAATGTGGATATAAGGAATGTTACATGCATTTACTATTCTCAAAGGGTAATACCGATTTTTGGTTTATTGGTCTAAGCTACTACATGGTATCCCTTTTGCATGGAGTTCTGATTGTTTAAGGAGTACAAGAAATCTATACAGGTACTGCTTCACCTACATCATCTATACATACCTCTTAACTAATTATTGAGATTTGAGACAAAAAGCTATCAAAAAGTCCAAGTTTTGGTTTAAAAAGATTGAAACAAAATGCCATCTTTCTTTGTAGTATAGTCAAATTTAGGTAATTGGCTTGTACTTCAATGCACTGTGTGTAGACCCCACTCTGTTAAAAGAAAATTTGTTATATATGTAGCCAAATATCTTCAAATCCATATTCTTATAATGAAAAGGCATACTCAGTTAAGGCCATGCTAAAGCATGAATTCCTCTAGGGTAATTAATATTGTGTTTTTCATTATCATTTTAGCTATCTTAGTTCCTTTCATTTAGGGAAAATTTCCTAGGCCCACATGACAGTAGCATTTGCATGCATTATTTAGAAAATCAAAACCATGTTCCCCCATGTGGCTTTAACCTCAAGTAAAAGAGGTACTTCTACTATTACCAATATTGTTTTCAATGTACTTTGCATTGTTGCTGTTGGGGATGGTGTTATTGATGACTCCAAAGCATTCAAGAATACAGCCTGCAATGCTTCTTGTCCCTCCTAAATATTCCTACAGGGTAGAGTGTACAATTATCAAAGGGCCTTTTGAATCCCATCTCATCTTTCAGGTTGTGTTATCAGTATGGCTATAAGGTGAGTTTTTTTTTTTTTTTTTTTCTTTAAGCCTGTTGATTGTTTTAATGATGAAAAACTCCCTTCGGGGCTTGATAATGAGTAGATTGCAGTGACTCTTATGGCACCAAATGGACTTGATGCAGCATCACCAAAAACTAGTAAGCAAGAGTGGCTGGTCTTCAGTAGTATCAAGGGGAATGTCATTACTAAGGGCTGGTCTTATATATGGCAGAGGAGAGAAATGGTGAAATCTTCTTGGCAGGCCTGATAAGTAAGGCATTTTAATTTCTATTATTACCTCATCAATGTTGACATCCTATATTAATAGTATAAATATAGAGGATTTTTAAGACAAACAAAAGTAACTACATATTATTTTTTGGAAGTTAAGCTCTGTTGAAATTCTTTCATTGAAGTTTTTAACTAACGCAGGACATGATTTTCGCTTCTAGTTCCAATTTGAAATTAAGTGGACTTTTATGAACAGCCCCAAGTTTCATTTTGGATTGATCAGTCAAAATGTCCATTTGGAATGGCATAGCAAATAATGACCTGATGATAGTCCCAACACGAGCAGAATTCACTTGGAGGAGAAAAATAATGTGAAAATATACAATTCATTCATATCCACTGGTATATTATTCCGCAAGCTCTCAATTTCTTGTTCTTGTCTTCCCTATGTTTTTACTATAATAAAAGTTCGTATTGTTTGGGCATATCCCTTTTATGCAGGTGACGATTGTATGTCAATTGGAAACAATTCTGACAATGTGGACATAAGTAATGTTACATGCAGCCAAATTTGTGGTAAATTCACTGCTTGATACTAAAATTTCCTAGTTGAAAATATAGTCTACATCCAAATTACAAGCTGTAAAAAAGTCAACCTACAAAACTTACTGCCATACAACACTCAGGGGTCACACTTGAGCTTATATTCACTTCTAGTTGTCTAATAGAATGTAGTGTATTAGAAAACTTCATTGTTTGTCTTTCTTTGTCGTAGTAAAAGTCAGAGGTTACAAAAGCCTAGACAAAGGTTTCAATTTGCACAAATTTTAATATGCTTTTGCTTAATTAAGTGGCGGAAAATCAACTAGTCACTTTTCTGACTGATCCTTCTACCTGTGCAGCATTGGCAGTCTTGGTACAGATAAATCTTGAGCTTGTATTCCGAACTTCACACAGTGAGGGACTCAATCATCAAACACTCTACTAATGGTGTTCAGATCAAAACATGGCTAGGTGGCTTAGGTTTTGTATCCAAGTAGCATTCCAAAACATTCACATGGACTTTGTTCAAAACCCAATTATTTGAACCAATGCTACCTCCTCAGTAAAAAGTTCGCCAATCATACTTCTGTACTTTGCGTTTTTGGTACATGGACAATTGGACATGGTTCGAAACCCAATTATAAAAACCAATACCACTGCCTCACTGAAAAGTTCCCCGATCATACTTTCATACATATATGGTACTTTTGACATAAAAAGCCCACCTATGAACATTGCTTGCAGTGATTCAAAGCCATGCAGAAATGTTGACACTTTTGAGAGTGACATAGCTTTCCTGCCCAAGGAAAGAAACATATGAATCCATTTTGCTGGAAAGCTTATGGCAGAATTCACATAAGTACTCTTAGACCAGTTACCTGACATCCAAAGAAGTTAGCATGAGTAGATGATGATTATGGTGATTGGTGTTAAATAATAAGTTGTAATCGTGACAAGTTGATTTTGAGAATGATTAAAGGCCTTCAGGGTCAATCTTCTTGTTAAGGTAAAGGGTCAAATCTCGACACTCAGAATGTTTAGAGCATGTCATTGAGCAATAGGGGTTTTATGAGTTGTTTGATGCATTTCTTTTGTGGAAATGATATTTGTTTATTTACCTAAGAACCAAAAAAAACCGGCTGGTGATGTTTCTGAAATATTGTTTGCAAAAGCAAATCAAACTCATTATCCAATTATTACTTTTCTTGTTGGCATAGTTTTTGTCTTTTTTGGACTTCTTGATGAATTAAGTATATAATTCTTTTCAATTGGCATATTTTCACTGGATAAGTGAATTGTCTATGAGAGTATGTAGTTGTGTAACATATTCATAGGAGGGATATTTTCTTCCATGAAAATAATCCCATTTTATGCATTGGCATGTTTTTAGGTTCATTGTCAAAGACCAGGGCATATTCTTCATTCAGTGAGAATATTTGTGTACCAATAGTTATCAAGTTGAAATGATGCTTAAGTACTGCTACTAGTATAGGGTAGTGTGCTAAATCACCATGTATAGTTACCAATACTTTTATAATTGAATTTATCATTGAAATGGTTCTAAAAAAAAAAAAGTTATCATTAAAATCACTTCTTTACCTATCAACAATTACTTGCCACATCTATCAAAAAATAAAAATAAAAACAATTACTCGCCACATTGTTAGTGAATATTTTTATGTACCTAAATTTATATTACAATTACTCACGACATTGTTAGTGAATATTTTTACTTACCTAAACTTATATTTGGCGATTTGATTGCAATTGAAATCTGTCACTCACATGATAAATGCTTTCACGGCACCTATATATATATATATATATATATATATAGTTTTGTTAAAACTTTGCTGTATTGAGATTTGAACCCTGCTTCATTCTTGTCCGAATTCCTCATATTGAGGCTTCTGTTAGCTTATTTCATTTGAGGTTGGAGTAGGTTTGGAGATAAACCCTTAAACTCCTCTTATTTCTTTTTAATAGATAGGAATTTTTAAAATATAACCGTTGGATTGCATGTTCTTATTATATTCCACTTGAGATAAAAAATTACTAGCTATGTTATTAATCAATGTTTAAATTTCAAGTTTTTGTAGTCTAAATTAAGCATAAAAAATAAATTTATGGATCGAATAGTAAATAACATTCAATTAGTATGAAATTTGACATGCGTGTTAAAAACATAAAAAATATACAATTTAACTCTTAAAATTTCAAATTTCAATTTCTCAACAAAAAAAAAAAAAAATCAAAATTCACATATTAAGGCTTAGATTTTCAAAATTCACGTCTAAAATTTGTCCTCATTGGTTTTAGTAGCAGCTCCAGTAGCTCTGTTTTTACTCTAGCATTTTACTTGTTTTAGGATGGATGCTCTTGTTTTTGCATTGTTTTGGTTTTTGTTTTTGTTTTGTTTTTTTGTGTTCTTCTTGATTTGTTTA
Organism: Castanea crenata; assembly: GCA_020976635.1. Taxonomy (NCBI): domain Eukaryota; kingdom Viridiplantae; phylum Streptophyta; class Magnoliopsida; order Fagales; family Fagaceae; genus Castanea; species Castanea crenata. The sequence continues at coordinate 27,075 of JAGHPS010000676.1, forward strand.
ATGAAAGTTACTGATTTATCAAAAAAGGTATTCACAATCTCTTTCATTTATTTTGTGTTTCTTTTAGACTAACTTGTACGTATTATTTTATGCATTCATACTAAAGTTTACATTTTTTGTTATTTAAGTTGCAGTGTTTTAGTGAGCATGTATGATAGCCTGCTAAGTGTTGGCAAGGGAATAAGAAACCTACCCCCAAGCCCAGTCCATAGACTATTTTAACCTTCCTTCTTGCAAACCAAATTCTTAACAAAAGACTAGAATTTCTATTTGCTGTGCCGAAATTTTTTGTTTATTGTTTCAGTGTTTATCTCCGAGTTTATCGGGAACAAATTATTACTTAGGCTTTGTCCGTTTGGAGTGAAAATAGAGATGATGGAAAACAAAGAAAGGAAAATAGACATTTTCCATTGTTCGTTTGGAGAGAAAACAAAGGAAGGATGGAAAACCGGGAGGAAAATTTTCCTCCCAAATTGGGAGGAAAACTGTGGGAGAAACCTTTGGGATGGGGCCTTTTACTAAAAAGCCCCCATCCCACCTGATACTTCTGCTCTTTTTTTTTTTTTTTTTCAATGTTATTGAACGTTTTTTTTTTCTTCTTCAACGTTACTAAACGTTTTTTTTTTAACATTACCTGAGCATTTTATATTATGTACTGAGTACAAATAAATCTATTTCTTACATATTATGTAACAAGGGTATAATAGTCAATTTATATAAATTACATTTTCCACCCTCCCACTTTTCCACTCCTCCAACCGGACACACAAGAGGGAAAACTAAATATTTTTTATCTTCCCACTTTTCCACCCCTCCAACCGAACAGACCCTTAGTAATATACTGTGGAGTCCTGGTTGTTTTAAGGAGTCCTATTATCACCTATGAGACCAATGTACAAGAAATCTATATCGGACCTTCAAGTAGGGCCATTTAGAAACTTGACTACAAGGTACATGTGTGGTTCACATCGTAGACAACAAAACCACTAATTGTGGCCCCAAAAAAAAATGTAAGGTTCAGCAATTCTTGAGGAGTTGAAGAATTGAAATTGAGTCCAACATCTTTACAAAATAATCAACTCAATGATTGAGTCCAGCCAATGCATTTAATGGGCCCTGCAATTGGGCCAAAAATGTTAACAAATGACCTTTGCAAGTTAGGATGAGGAAAATTACAAAGACAATTGAGTTAAAAAAGAGTCGAAAGCTAGGACACTGAAAAAATTCCTTTTATTTTGGTTCCAAAAGTAAGAGAAATTTTATTTGAAACCGTATGATTTAAGGGTGTAACAAATTAGACATGAAAGTTTCAAATGTAACAAATTAAATCTTGAAGTTTCAAGAAAGCCACAAACTAACCTTAACTCATTTAAGTGGAATGAAATTGTGTTTTAGTTTAATATGGATTGAAGGTTTAATTTGTTAGCTTTTCAAATGCTTAAAGTTTAAATTGTTATTTTTGAAACAATAGTATTTAACTTGTTACATTTCTAAATTATAGGATCTAAAATATAATTTTCTTTTTAATATAATTTGGAATGAGATTGAGATTTATATTTTTTTTAATAAATTCAAATTTAAAATAGGGTAAATTACAATTTACCCACCTCTGGTTTGGTTGAAATTTAAGTTGTCTATCTGTGGTTTAAAATTTGACACTTTACTCACTTGAGGTTATCTTCTTCTTTTTTTCTTTCTTTTCGTATGGTACTTTACTTTCAAGAAATCAAGTACTAGGTAATTTTTTTTTTTCACTTTTTTTTCTTTTGTAAATTTTGTATTATTAAATGGATTATAAATATTTAAAATAGTAATTTGTATTTTGCGTACATAATTATTGAATCTTCAACAAATATTTATAGATTAACACATATTACTCTTAAATATAGTCACTCTAAGATTTGAATATGATCTAATAGTATTTTAGAACTTAACAATTTGATAAGTTATCTCTTTTTAAGGAAAAAAAAAAAGTTGAGTTTGAAATGAGTTTGGATTCATTAATAAGTATATGTAAAACAAATTTGAGATTAAACTGCTAAAATTTAATATAATTTGGAATGAGATTGAGATTTATATATTTTTTAATAAATTCAAATTTAAAATAGTGTAAATTGCAATTTATCCACCTGTGGTTTGGTCAAAATTTAAGTTGTCTACCTGTGGTTTGAAATTTGACACTTTCCCTACCCAATGTTATCGTTATCGTTTTTTTTTTTTTAATTTTTTTTTTTCATTTTGTATGGCACTTTATATTCAAGAAATCAAGTATAGGGTAGATTTTTTTTTTCAATTTTCTTTCTTTTGTAATTTTTTATCATTAAGTGGATTATAAATATTTAAGATAATAATTAGTATTTAGCCTACATAATTATAGAATCTTGAAGAAATATTTATAGATTAATTAATATTACTCTTAAATATAGTCATTCTAAGATTTGAATGTGATCTAATAGTATTTTAGAACTAATCAGTTTGATAAGTTCTCTTTTAAGAAAAATAAAATAAATAAAAAAGTTGAGTTTGAAATGAATTTGGATTCACTAATATATCTGAAACAAAATTGAGATTAAATTGATAAAATTTAATATAATTTGGAACAAGATTGAGAGTTATATATTTTTTTAATAAATTCAAATTTAAAATAGGGTGTAAGTGCACAATTGCACCTGGCCCTTGAGAACAGTTACGGGCCCAAGCCCAATGAGCCTTAGACAATAATAATTTGTAGAGTGTGGGTTTTAAACCCAGGTTAGAAGCGTTTAAGGATTATATGACAAAGTTACAAATACTCGAGAATAACAAGGAATATGACAAATCAACCTCCTCGGATGTGAGCCGAGGACTGTTCTTATATTATCTTTCTTTTCTTTTCTTGATTATTACAAATAGAGAGAGAGAGAAAAAGTCAGAGAGCCTCTTCTTCTGTTTTGGGTCTCCCCTTAAATACTCATTCCTCTTCAAACCCTTATACACGTGTTGCCTTCTCTTTCCCTTAGCCTAGATATTTCTTCCCTTAGTGCCTTTGAGCAGTAACTAGAAGCTTCACTTCCACTGTTCAGGCGTCACCTCCTCATTAATGCGGCCAGGGTAGTAGGTGCAGGGTCTTTAATGTGGAGATAGCAGCCTTTGGCACCCTTCAGACGCTGGCGCTTCTAGGACGTCCAGGGATTCACCCCTTTTAACCGTTGGTCTCCGCTATGCAGATCCTGAACCTTTAATCACGATATTCCCAATTCTTTTGTGCCCATCCGAAGGTAAAATCAACCTCGGATGGATCCTCGGGTCCTCGGCACGTGCGATGAGCCGAGATGTTAAGAAGCTCTGAACTCATGGGTAGGTCGGCCTTCCTTAGCACGGCCCACTGGCCCCCACACTAACTAGGACCTTTTTGCTCCCCACAATAGCCCCTCAAAATTCTAATTTTCGACGTCCGAGGAGAAAAAAAGGATTTTGATCAGAAGAGATCTTATTCTGCACACTTTACACGTGCGGGAACCGTTTCACATACCGGAGGATGCCATTTGGCAGTTTCCTTTTAAAAAAAACGCGCGCATTTATTACTGTAAGTTATACTTTGTCCCCACGTTCAACGGTGAGATGGGCATCAATGGCCCGGATCCTCCCACGAAAATTTAGGCGGGACTAGAGCTAAATTCGAGGCCGCCACTCCGCACGTCGCGACGCTTTGGGAACCTGCGCCTTCATTAAATTTTCCAGGGATTGATCCCATCAAAACGTCAACAATCATATTTCGCCTTCAGAAAACCGTGGAAACTTGCAAATCTCCAAACTCCGTAAGTACTTACTCACCATTCATTTCTTTCTCAACCTTTTATCCTCGGACTTTGTCCTCGGCTGTCCTAATAAACACTTTATTGTTTAGAGTCTAGCCTTTCGTTATTCTTCATGGGTAGATTTAAGTGCCTTGTCGATACGGCCGCCGGAATGGAAGGCTTCAGAGCCAAGTATCACATTCCCAGCGACGTAGGCCTAAAGTATTGCCCGGCGGAGTCCGTGGCTGATTCTAGGAAGGAGGGAGAGGTCATAATCCCAATGGTAGCCTTTATTGAAGGTGGGATGACCCTCCCAATGAAACCTGTAATGAGGGAGTATCTTCGCAACCACCGGTTGTGTCCCGATCAATGCCTCCCCAACGTTTTTAGAGTCTTAGGTAGCGTCGATGCCTTAAACGAACAGATGGGGTTAAACCTCACATGGCACGACGTAGTTTTCCTATATGAAACCCATAAACTATCCAAAGTAGGTTATTACATTAAGTCCCGATCAAGCGTAGTTAGGCTGATATCCTGCCTGCCCAAGTCCAATAAAGGCATGAAGGACGACTACCTGATCGTCTCAGGGAATTGGCACGACGGTCTCCACTGCCCAGTACAGTGGGGGGATCCAGGTGCGACACCTGAGGACTAACCTCCCTAAACAAAACCTCCCTTAACATTAACCAACACTCTTAGATATATTTCTACTTGTTTATCCTTATCTTTTGCCTTGTGAACCTAACTGAGTTTGTTTGATTTCTCATCTTTCTTGCAGATAAGCAACACGTGCGCCCTCGCTTGAGTTTTTGCAACGTTGCTGACTTGAACCGAGTGCTTAGATCCGAGGTGTTTGTCAGCGCAGACCGGCAGCTTCGTGCAGCGCACTTGATCCTCGGCTACGATCCCATTTCCTCGGACTTCCAGGAGATAGATAACGCTATCATCGCCGGAGATCGAAGAAGAAGGAGGATTGACGTAGCCCGGCCGAATTTTCTTAACGACCGCGACCTCCCAGACACTCCTCAAACCGTCCTATACCTGCGACCCGTAGCGGCTATCCCTCTCACCATCCGCCCCGAGGTAGTCGCTACCCCGGAAGAGCAGGTCTCCTCATCCCACACGTTAGACGACGAGATAGACCAATTCCAACTCGAGGAATACAACGAGCCTCGAGGTAACCAGTTTGTCGTGCTTTCTGACGAGGAGGAAGATACTGCCGAGGCCTCGGGAATTGCTGGGCTTGTAATTGCACTCCCCGAGGACGGATCTGAGGACAGCATGAACAGAATGAAGGACCTCCTTGTTGACAGATCCGAGAAGGTAAAAGCGAAGAAAACAGGGGCCTCTCATGTTCCTAAAGCTTTGCCACCTCCCCCTACTCCAGCTGAGCCGAAGGTTCCAGCCGAGGACCCCAAGAAAAAGAGGAAGGGGGAAGATGAAGAGGCATCCAACAGGGGCCCCAAGAAACCACGCAATCAGCCTCCGCCGGCTCCGCAGCAGAAGCATGACAAAGGGAAGGGTAGGGCCCGTTCAGTGGAGAGCGGGGAGATCGGGGCGGTAGCCGACGTGCGCAGGGCACAGGCCACCTGGTCCCCAGACCTAAAGCTGGACGGTGCCCCTATCTCCTATCAGTCCAGTATAAGGGCGGCTCAGCACGGCCATGCTCATCATTTGGCCGAGGTGTTAGAGCGCCCTCTTCTGCTGCCTAAGGACATGGAGTCCTTGGAGAAAATGAGCCAGCCACAGCTCTTCCTTGCTCTGAAAAGAGACTTGGCGCTGGTGAGCATCCTTCTCTCCACAAAGAGCTTGCTTCTAACAATACTTATAAACTCTTTTAGCATATTTAACACCATCATATTTCCCTACAGGCTGTTCAAGAGGTCTTTGTAGCTGAGAAGTTTATTGAAGACACTCGAAAGAAAGCCAGGGCCGAGTTGGAGACCAGGTTGGAGACGGAGAAGTCTCTGGGGACAGCGCTTGCTGAAAACAAGAAACTAGTCTCGGAGGTGACTAATGTGAAGAGGGAGAGAGATGGGGCTACATCAAGTCTCAAGACTATGGAGACCCAGATAGCAGGGCAACGCAAGCTCCTCCGAGAAAAAGATGAAGAGCTAACCAGAGCCGAGAAGGAACGCTCGGATTTGGAAAGGGAGCTTGCGTTAATGAAGGAGGAGGCCAGCAAGTTCCAGAGTTCTTTAAAAGCTGCTCAGCAGGCCAGTTTCCAGGAAGGAGTGGCCACCACAGAGGAGCAGCTGACAGAGGCATTCGCGGCCTTGTGCCGCGAATACTGTCAGAAAGTCTGGGGGGAGGCCTTAAATGCTGCCGGAGTTCCTCTGTCTTCGGATTTGAGGAAATCCGAGAACATTTGGCTTCCCCTTGAGATACAGGAGATCGAAGAGGCTCCTGCTGCTACCCCCACTCCGGAGATAAATCCTCCTGCCATGCCTCCCGTGGTCCCAGAGCCAGTTCCTGATCCTACAGAACCCTTGGGGTCCAACAAAGATCAGGAAAGTGCTGGGGACGCCGAGGAGAGCTCTTGCCAGGCCTTGGAACAGGGTGTCCCCATATCAAAGGCGGTGGATAAAGGGAAACAGATCCTTTCTTCCTTTGAAGTGGAGCTGAGAAAGACCGAAGGGCCCAGCACCTCTCACTTAGACCCCCCTTCCGAGACTTAGGGCCGAGATTAGGACTTTTCAATCTTCCAATTCATATTTATCCCTTTTGTAATGCTTTGTTATGCAATTTTGTAAGGAACAATTTTATACTTCTATTTATCGCATCGCGTTTGTTTTTACTTTATTTATCTTGTACTGTTTTGTTGAAGTTCGTTTGAGGAGACAAATCCAACCACAAGGATTGTTCACTTATGAGCATACGCATATTATAAGGGCTTAACAAAAAGATTACATGGTTTGACATATTGCTAACAACCAAAGTTTTCAAACAACAATTAAATTTCCACAACCTCTAGCATCTGTCGTTTGCATGATATATAGGTCCGAAGATCCCTCTTTATACAAATTTAGTTTACAATTGGAGGGACAAACTTTAGATCTGAATTAATGGATAGTAAAACATTACGTCCTGAAAACAATAAGAAGCTAGCTATAACCAAATTCATGGCCCAAGCATCAGACCTCACTTTAATTTCACACTTAAAGATGCAAATAATGAGGTACCATTTTCCTGGCTTGATGAGGAATCATCTTCAGTCAAATTTATAGACCGAGGACAACATTAAACCAACATTTCCTTTGATCCTTTAGATCATTTATTCAATGAGAACTTAAAAGACGTTAATTTTCCCAAACGAGAAGATATCAATTTCCACAAGGTTTGCGGTCCGAGGACTACACTTAACCAAGTTTCTGTTTGATTCTTAGAAAAAATTGTTATTTCAAATGTTAATTTTCCCAAAGTAGGAGGTCCGAGGACCCGGCATAACTAAGGTTCTGTTTAACAAATGACAAGACATCAATTTCCACAAGGTTTGTGGTCCGAGGACTGCACTTAACCAAGTTTCTGTTTGATTCTTAGAAAATTGTTATTTCAAATGTTAATTTTCCCAAAGTAGGAGGTCCGAGGACCCGGCATAACTAAGGTTCTGTTTAACAAATGACAAGACATCAATTTCCACAAGGTTTGTGGTCCGAGGACTGCACTTAACCAAGTTTCTGTTTGATTCTTAGAAAATTGTTATTTCAAATGTTAATTTTCCCAAAGTAGGAGGTCCGAGGACCCGGCATAACTAAGGTTCTGTTTAACAAATGACAAGACATCAATTTCCACAAGGTTTGTGGTCCGAGGACTGCACTTAACCAAGTTTCTGTTTGATTCTTAGAAAATTGTTATTTCAAATGTTAATTTTCCCAAAGTAGGAGGTCCGAGGACCCGGCATAACTAAGGTTCTGTTTAACAAATGACAAGACATCAATTTCCACAAGGTTTGTGGTCCGAGGACTGCACTTAACCAAGTTTCTGTTTGATTCTTAGAAAGTTGTTATTTGGAAATTCATGAAATAATAACACATTTCTAATAAGCACGAACAAAGTGAACTTTATTAATAGTAATACCTTCGTAGGTTATTTACATTCCACGGCCGTGGTACAATATTTTCATCTAAATCAGCTAGCCGATAAGATCCTATCCCTGCTACTGAGGTAATCCGATAGGGTCCTTCCCAGTTGGGTCCTAGCTTGCCCCAGGCTGGGTTCTTAGCAGTGCCCACAACCTTTCTTAACACAAGATCTCCAGGTGCTAGTGGCCTTAGTTTCACATGGGCATCATACCCCCGTTTAAGTTTTTGTTGGTAATAAGCCATCTGGACCATAGCTGCCTCACGTCGTTCTTCAAGTAAGTCAAGACCTTTCTCCAGGAGCCCATCGTTGCTCTTGGTACTAAAAGAACTCGTTTTCAGGGTAGGAAAACCATATTCCAGAGGTATCACCGCCTCAGCCCCGTAAGTCATAGAAAATGGCGTTTCTCCAGTAGACCTTCGCGATGTGGTTCGATATGTCCACAGAACGTGAGGGAGTTCTTCCACCCATCTACCTTTCGCATCGTCCAACCTCTTCTTCAACCCGTTGACAATGACTTTGTTAACAGCCTCGGCCTGGCCATTCCCTTGTGGATAACATGGGGTGGAGTACCTGTTGACGATGCCCATGTCACCACAATATTGCCTGAACGCGTTGCTGTCGAATTGAACACCGTTGTCAGACACAAGTGTGTGTGGTATGCCGAACCTAGTAATAATATTCTTCCAGATGAACTTCTTAGAATCCACATCCCTTATATTTGCTAAGGGCTCGGCCTCGACCCATTTAGTGAAGTAGTCTGTTCCCACCAGAAGCCATCTTTTGTTGCCTATGGCCCTCGGAAATGGCCCAACTATATCTAGTCCCCACTGTGCGAAGGGCCAAGGGCTGGAAAGGGGGTTAAGAACTCCTCCAGGTTGATGGATATTTGGGGCGAACCTCTGACATTGATCACATTTCCTGGCGTAATCTTGAGCCTCTCTTTGCATATTGGGCCACCAGTAGCCCTGGGTTAAAGCTCGGTGGGCTAAGGACCTACCCCCCGTGTGGCTGCCACAAATTCCCTCATGTAGTTCTTCCAGAAGCCCTTCGGTCGAATCAGGGTGTACACATAGTAAGTACGGTCCTGAAAAGGATCGTTTATATAGTTTCTGATCCTCGGACAGCCAGAAACGTGGTGCTTTCCGGCGTATCTTGTCTGCTTCTGACTTGTCCTCTGGAAGAATATCGTTCCTGAGAAAGGATATGACCGGGTCCATCCAACTGTGCCCAGGTCTTACGAGATGAATGCGAGGCAAACTGGTGGTAGCAAGGGAGGGTTCTAGCAGGTCCTCAACAAGGATAACTCTAGGTAAACCCTGAGCCGAGGTCGTTGCCAGAGTAGCTAAGGAGTCTGCATGGGTGTTTCCAGTTCGAGAGATGTGAACCAAGGCAAAAGAGTCAAACTCAGCTTGCTGACGTCTGACTTGGGCCAAATACTCTTGCATTCTTGGATCCCTAGCTTCCATGGTTCCCGTAATCTGGCCTACCACCAACTGAGAATCCGAGAAGACGCAAATGTTTTTCCCACCCATGCCGTGCACCATTCTTATTCCCACCAGCACGGCTTCGTACTCGGCCTCGTTATTAGTGGCCGAGAACGCCAATCTCATAGATTTTTCGAAGATAATTTCCTCGGGGGAAATCAGAACAAGTCCAACGCCAGATCCTCTTTGATTGGCCGCTCCATCCACATACACTTTCCAGGTTGGAGATATTGTCGCGGTAACCAAACCAACTGATCTTTCCGCCACGAGGAAATCCCCTCGAGCTTCCTCTAGCAATGGCTCAGAAAATTCCGCCACCAAATCGGCGAGGACCTGACCCTTGACCGAGGTGCGAGGCTTGTATTTAACATCAAAAGCCCCCAGAATGGTCCCCCACTTCGCTATTCTTCCTGAGTAGTCGGCGCTGCGAAGCACTGCCTTGAGAGGCAGTTGAGTAAGCACGACCACTGTATGGGACTGAAAATAATGAGGGAGCTTTCGGGTGGCATGAACAACGGCCAGGAGTGCTTTTTCCAGGGGTAGATAACGCACCTCGGCGTCCCCCAACGATTTGCTAACATAATACACCGGTCTCTGCACTCCGTTATCTTCCCTTATCAGGACCAGACTGACTGCGTGGACGGCCACTGCCAGGTAAGCAAATAAGATCTCATGCGCTTCTGGACGAGAGAGAATGGGTGGCCGAGAAAGATAGTGCTTGAGTTGCTGAAAAGCTAGCTCGCATTCCTCTGACCATCGAAACCCTTTCCACTTTGTTCAAAAGCTGGAAGAAAGGACGACAGCGATCGGCGGACCGAGATATGAACCGATTCAAAGCAGCTATCATTCCTGTTAATTTTTGAATTTCCTTTGGATTCCGAGGAGACTGCAAATTCTGGATAGCCTTGACCTGCGATGGATTAACCTCGATGCCTCTATGAGTGATCATATAGCCCAAGAACTTTCCGGACCCCACGCCAAAGGAGCATTTTGAGGCGTTGAGGCGCAATTTATACTTTCTTAGAATTTGAAAAGTGTCAAACAAATCTTTCACATGGGAGGGTATCGTTTTGCTTTTCACCACCATGTCATCAACGTACACCTCGATGGTTCTCCCCATCTGCTGTTCAAACATTCTGGTCATCATCCTCTGATAGGTAGCCCCGGCATTCTTTAAACCGAATGGCATGACCTTGTAATGATAATTTCCTATTGGAGTAATGAAAGCAGTCTTCTCTTGATCCTCCAATGCCAGGGGAATCTGATGGTAACCCTGGAAAGCGTCTAAAAAGCTCATCCGAGGATGTCCGACAGTGGCATCCACCAACTGATCAATGCGCGGCATGGGGAACGAATCCTTGGGGCAGGCCTTATTCAGGTCCGTGAAGTCTACACATACCCTCCATGCTCCATTCTTCTTCTTGACCACGACAGTATGAGCCAACCACTCAGGGTAGAAGACTTCTTTGATAGCCCCGGCCTTCTTTAATTTGGCCACCTCTTCCTTCACGGCCTCAGAATGTTCCTTGGAGGAGCGCCGAGGTGGCTGCCTTCTTGGGACGAAGGCCGGGCTTACATTCAAGCGATGACAAATGAAGCTCGGATCAACACCTGGAGCCTCGTAAGGATCCCACGCAAAGACGTCAACATTTCTCCTCAAAAATTCTATCAAATCCATCTTCTCCTGGTATGGCAAAAGTGTACCGACTTGGAAGAACCTCTCCGGGTCGTCGGTCACCGGGAATTTCTCCAGTTCCTCACAATATGTTTCCTCTCCTGGCCGCATTCCTGACGCGTCAGGAGACGTTAACTGCTATGAGCCGTTGGTATCCAAGACCGAAGGCTCAATCTCCGTTTGATGCAACACCGCAGCTGATATACACTGCCTGGCTACTGACTGGCTGCCGAGGATTTCCTCAACACGCTCCCCCGAGGGGAACTTGACTTTGACGTGCAAGGTAGAGGAGACAGCCCCCAAAGCATGCAACCAAGGCCTGGCAAGGATGGCCGTATACGGGGAGTATGCGTCTACAACAATAAAATCCACCTCTACCGTTTCTGAGCCGGATTGAACGGGCAAACGAATTTGTCCTCTCGGCATCACGGATCTGCCTTCAAAGCTTATAAGGGGCGAATCATAAGGAGTCAAATCTTCTGCCCTCAATCTCAGCCCCTTGAATAGATCAGGGTACATGATATCTGCACCGCTGCCCTGGTCTATCATCACCCTCCTCACGTCATAATTTCCTATCCTGAGGGTGACCACGAGGGCATCATCATGGGGCTGGATAGTACCAGCCTTATCCTCATCGGTAAATCCCAAAACCGGCAAAACGACCTTCAGCCTCTTCGGCCTACTACCCTCCCCCTCGGCCTGAGAATGAGAAACTGCCATCACCCTGGTCGGGCCTGACCCTGTTCTGCCAGGTGCAGCAAAGATGACATTAATGGTTCCCAAGGCTGGCCGAGAGGAGTTGTTCCTCTGATTGTTTGAAGCAATCTGACTGCCCTGCCCGGCCGGCTGACACAAATGCTGCTTCAACTTTCCTTCACTGACAAGCTGCTCCAAGTGGTTCCACAGAGTTCTGCAATTCTCGGTGGTATGGCCCACATCCTGATGATACTGGCAAAAAAGGTTTTGATTCCTCTTCGCTGGGTCGCCAGCCATCTTCCCAGGCCACTTAAAGAAAGGCTCTTTACGAACTTTCTCCAGTAATTGATGCACTGGCTCTCGGAATACTGTATTTACAGCTTGAGGTGCTGCTGAATTGGATTGTCCGAAATTGTCTCTCCTCTGCCTACTATTATTGTACCGATCCGACCTGAAATCCCTTCTCTCCTGCGGGATAACCTTCTCCTTCCCCTTTCCTTGCTGTTGGTCCTCCTCTACCCTCTTGTACTCGTCAATGCGATCCATAAGGCGTCGCACGCTGCGGACAGGTTTTTTCGTAAGAGATTTTCTCAAGTCGTGGTCTGTAGGAAGACCTACTTTAAATGTATTCAACGCCACTTCATCAAAGTCGCCATCTATCTCGTTAAACATCTCCCAGTAACGATCGGAGTATGTTTTCAGTGTCTCTCCCTCTTTCATGGTCATGGATAACAGTGAGTCCAATGGCCGAGGGACCCTGCTACAGGTAATAAACCGCGACGCAAATGATCTAGTCAGCTCCCCGAATGAACCTACGGACCCTGACTTGAGGCCGTTGAACCACCGCATGGCCACAGGTCCCAAGCTAGAGGGGAAGACCTTGCACATCAGCGTCTCGTTGTGAGAGTGTATAGCCATTCTCTGGTTGAAGTGGCTCACGTGCTCCACCGGATCAGTCCGGCCATTGTAGATGGTAAAGGTGGGCTGAGTGAATCTCCTGGGAAGTCTGCCCTTCTCAATTCTCCTGGAAAACGGGGATTTGGACAGCTGGTGCAACGCCCTGCTCATAGCGTCGTTGCCTAGGCCCCTAGAAGGAATCCTTTTGCGCTTGCGGGCTGGCGGATCGTCCTCCCCACCGGAGGACGCTGAGCTAGGGGATGAGCGCGTCTCTGAACCGTAGCCACCTTCCCCCTCATCACCAGAGGAAGGACTGGACAAGGACGGCGAAGGTTTACGTCTGGAACGACGTAACTTCTTCCTCAAACGGTCAATCTCCTCCTGCATGGCTCTAGTACCATCGTCATGAGTATTGCTAGCCCCACCATGAGTATGGCTAGCACCAGGGTATTCTGAATGAACGCTTCCTTCACGGTCCCTTCTACGTTCGAGGCGCTCGAAATGATCTTCAGGCTGTGATCCTTGTGACTCTGCATGGTGGGCACCTAAGCCTGCCATGATATTCCTTCCACCTCTAGACTAGGATCCCCACAGACGGCGCCAATTGTAAGTGCACAATTGCACCTGGCCCTTGAGAACAGTTACGGGCCCAAGCCCAATGAGCCTTAGACAATAATAATTTGTAGAGTGTGGGTTTTAAACCCAGGTTAGAAGCGTTTAAGGATTATATGACAAAGTTACAAATACTCGAGAATAACAAGGAATATGACAAATCAACCTCCTCGGATGTGAGCCGAGGACTGTTCTTATATTATCTTTCTTTTCTTTTCTTGATTATTACAAATAGAGAGAGAGAGAAAAAGTCGGAGAGCCTCTTCTTCTGTTTTGGGTCTCCCCTTAAATACTCATTCCTCTTCAAACCCTTATACACGTGTTGCCTTCTCTTTCCCTTAGCCTAGATATTTCTTCCCTTAGTGCCTTTGAGCAGTAACTAGAAGCTTCACTTCCATTGTTCAGGCGTCACCTCCTCATTAATGCGGCCAGGGTAGTAGGTGCAGGGTCTTTAATGTGGAGATAGCAGCCTTTGGCACCCTTCAGACGCTGGCGCTTCTAGGACGTCCAGGGATTCACCCCTTTTAACCGTTGGTCTCCGCTATGCAGATCCTGAACCTTTAATCACGATATTCCCAATTCTTTTGTGCCCATCCGAAGGTAAAATCAACCTCGGATGGATCCTCGGGTCCTCGGCACGTGCGATGAGCCGAGATGTTAAGAAGCTCTGAACTCATGGGTAGGTCGGCCTTCCTTAGCACGGCCCACTGGCCCCCACACTAACTAGGACCTTTTTGCTCCCCACATAGGGTAAATTACAATTTACCTACTTGTTGTTTAGTCGAAATTTAAGTTACCTACATGTAGTTTGAAATTTGACCCTTTACTCACTTAAGGTCATCTTTATCTTTTTTTTTTTTTTTTGTATGGTACGTTACTTTCAAGAAATTAAGTAATAGGTAAATTTTTTTTTTCACTTTTTTTTCTTTTGTAAATTTTGTATTATTATGTAGATTATACATATTTAAGATAATAATTAGTATTTTGCATACATAATTATAGAATCTTCGACAAATATTTATAGATTAATACATATTACTCTTAAAATAGTCACTCTAAGATTTAAATGTGATCTAATAGTATTTTAGAACTTAACAATTCGATACGTTATCTCTTTTTTAGAAAAATAAAATAAATAAATAGTTGAGTTTGAAATAAGTTTGGATTCATTAATAAAAATATGTGAAACAAATTGGAGATTAAATTTCTAAAATTTAATATAATTTGGAACGAGATTGAGATTTATAATTTTTTTTAAAAATTCAAATTGAAAATAGGATAAATTACAATTTACCTACCGTGGTTTGATCGAAATTTGAGCTGTCTATCTGTGATTTGAAATTTGACATTTTACCTACCTGATGTTATCCTTATCTTTTTTTTATATATGGTACTTTACTTTCAAGTAATCAAGCATAGGGTATTTTTTTTTTTTTTATAGTTTTTTTTGTTGTTGTAAATTTTGTATTATTAAGTGGATTACAAATATTTAAGATAGTAATTAGTGTTTTGCCTACATTATTATAGAATCTTCAACAAATATTTATAGATTAATACATATTACTCTTAAGTATAGTTACTCTAAGATTTGAATGTGAACTAGTAGTATTTAGAACTTAACAGTTCGATAAGTTATCTCTTTTTAAGAAAAAAAAAAAGTTGAGTTTGAAATGAGTTGGATTCATTAATAAAAAATATATGTGAAACAAATTTGAGATTAAATTGCTAAATTCTATACATACAACACACACACACACACACACACACCACACACACACACACACACACATATATATATATATAATAAGTGAAGCAGAGAGAAACTACAATTGCAATTCTAAATTGGAATTCTAATCTACAACGTGCCATGTGTCAACGTAAATATGAAATTGGACTATGATTTTCCTTCATCTGTTGTAATTCCGATGTGTTTTTTTTTTCCACACTCACATATCAGGTTCACCTTTCTTTTTCACACCCACGTATATTCAGGTTTACCTCCCTTTTCCACACCGATTCAAGCTCCTTAATATACAACTCTCTTTTTCTTCAATCAATGCTATGGAATTTCAAAGAATCTCTTGGTATCAATAATGCATGTATTTGGGTATTTTGTATCTTATATAAGAAGAGATTCACTAGATATTCCGATTGTACTTGTCTTTACAATTTCATGGTCTTGGTTTATGCTCTGCAAAACGAATTCCAACCATTCCAAAGGTTTGATTACTGCTTTCTTTCATCTACCTATATTGTCGCTCCTTTTTGTGTAAATTTTTAATTGTTTAATTATATAATTTTGTGGTTTTCTTATGATTGATGTTGCATGTTTATTTTCTTTCATTTGCCTATACTTTCTTTCCTTTTTGTCAATAATTTTATTGTTTTGATTATAAAATTGTTTTGTTTTCCTATCATTGATGTTGCATATTTCTTTTCTTTTTCATAACATGTTATCAGCATGAGTCTCTACCCAATTTTGAAAGGAAGTTGTAATCTCATTATTCTTCAAATATCAAAAATTATTTGTGTAGTTTTCTCAGCTTACTATAAGTTTTCTTATAAGGAATTAGTACTTATCCTATTTGCTTCTCTTTTACGTTTTATGCTATAATTTTAATGATTTTTTAATTGATTAAATTTTTTTATGAGATTCACGTTGTGGGGAGTAAAGAGACCCAGGTGGGCATATGGGCATTTGGGCTATAGCAAGGAGGGCCGACCTGCTCTTAAGCTAAGAATCTGTTAATACTGTAAATCGGTCCATACGCCGAGGTCCGAGGACACATCCGAGGGTAAGTTTCTCCTCGGATAGACCCAGGAGAACTCGAAGCTTCACCATGAAGGTCAAGGCAATATTCCAGAAAGACTGTTGGTTTAAAGGGGGAAACCCTGAACCTTCGAGGTACGCCGGTATTAGAAAGATACCAAAAGCAAAGGCTGACCACCTCCACATAAAGACTCTGCACCTACCTCTCTGGCCGCATTAATGGGGAAGTGACCCCTGAACAGTAGAGCTGAAACTTCTGGTCACTATTCAAAGGCACTAAGAAAGGAAATATCTAGGAGGGAGTGGGTTGGAGCAACACATGGATAAAGCATCAGGAAAAGAAGTATTTAAGGGGGATGAACGCCAAAGAAAGGGGGGTCTGGAACGAAGAAAGAAATTAAGAATTGTAACCTTTAATAAAGAAAGAGAAATAATACAGAAGTAGTCTTCGGCTCACGTCCGAGGAGGTCTATTTGCAATTATCATTTATTATTTACCAGTGTTTATAACTCTTAGCTTGTTATCAAGTTCTCATTACCTCTAACCTAGATTTCAAGCCCACACTCTACAATTTTATTGTTTAAGGCTCATTGGGCCTGAGCCCGTAATTGTCTTTGGGTCCAGGTGCAATTGTGCACTTACAATTGGCATTGTCTGTGGGAAATCTAGTCTAGAAGAATTGGGATACTATGGCAAGCTGGGTTCTCACCATGGCAGAGTCACAGGGATCACAACCGGAAGATCTTTTCGAGCATCTTGAGCGTCGAAGGGATCGTGAGGGAAGTGTCCATACAGAATACCCCGGGGCTGGCCATACTCATGGTAGGGGTAGCACCACCATGAGGATGGTGCTAAAGCCATGCAGAAGGAGATTAATCATTTTAAGAGAAAGCTACGCCACGCCAGACGTAGGTCTTCACCGTCCTCATCTAATCCTTCCTCAGAGGAGGTCCGGGGAGTAGCTACAGCTCAAGGTCATGCTCACCCCTTAGTGCAATGTCCTCTGGTGAAGAGGACGACCAGCAGCTCGCAGACGCAAGAAGATTCCTTCTAGGGCTTAGGGAACGATGCTATGAGTCGGGCGTTGCACCAACCCTCCAAATCTTCGTTTTCACGGAGGATTGAGAAGGGAGGCTTCCCAGGAGGTTTACCCAACCCACCTTTACCATCTACAATGGCCAGACTGATCCGATGAAGCACGTGAGTCACTTTAACCAGAGGATGGCGGTGCATTCTCACAACGAGACCCTGATGTGTAAAGTTTCCCCTCTAGCTTAAGACCTATTGCTATGAGGTGGTTCAACGGCCTTAAATCGGGTCTATAGGTTCGTTTTGGAGGAGCTCACTAGAGCATTCACTTCGCGGTTCAT
>JAGHPS010000677.1:0-44283 GCA_020976635.1 Castanea crenata
CCCTACTCATGGCATCGTTGCCTAAGCCCCTGGAAGGAAGCTTCTTGCGTCTACGAGCTGGCTGGTCGTCCTCCTCACTGGAGGACACCGCACTGGGGGGTGAGCACGTTCCTGAGCTATAGCCACCTCCCCTATCCTCCTCAGAGGAAGGATTAGACGAGGACGGGGAAGGCTTACGCCTGGCGTGGCGTGGCGTAGCTTTCTCTTCAAACGGTTGATCTCCTTCTGCATGGCTTTAGAATCATCCTTGTGGGTTGTGCTACCCCCACCAGGAGTATGGCTAGCCTTGGGGTACTCCGTATGGACACTTCCCTCATGATCCCTTCGACGTTCAAGACGCTCGAAATGATCCTCCGGCTGTGATCCTTGTGACTCTGCATGGTGAGAACCTAAGCCTGCCATAGTATCCCTACCTCTTCTAGACTAGATTCCCACAGACAGCGCCAATTGTAAGTGTACAATTGCACCTGGCCCCAAGAACAATTACGGGCTCAGGCCCAATGAGCCTTAAATAATATGAATTTGTAGAGTGTGGGCTTGAAACCCAGGTTAGAAGTGTTTAAGGATTCGATGACAAGCCAAAGATTGCAAACACTCGAAAATAACAAGGAATATTGCAAATCAACCTGCTCGGACGTAAGCCGAGAGCTGTTCTTGTATTATCTATTTTCCTTTTCTTTTTCTTTTAGATTACAAAAAGGGCGGGGGGTCCCTCATTCCTGTTCTAAGTTTCTCCTTAAATACTCCTCTTTTTGATACTTTGTACACGTGTTGCCCCAATTCCCCCTTAGCCTAGATATTTCTTTTCTCAGTGCCTTTGAATAGTAACCAGAAGTTTCACTTCCACTGTTCAGGTGTCACTTCCCCATTAATGCGGCCAGGGTGGTAGGTGCAGGGTCTTTAATGTGGAGGTGGCAGCCTTTATCTTTGGTATTTCTCTAACATCGATGCTTCTAGGACATTCAAGGGTTCACCCCCTTTAACCATTGGTCTTCACCGTGTCATTCCCTAACCTTTACAATGAAGTCCCGGGTTCTCCGGTGTCCATCCGAGGGGAAAATCACCCTCGGCTGGATCCTCGGATCCTCGGCGTATGGGCCGACCCGTAGTACTAACAAGTTCTAAACCCAAGAGCAGGTCGGCCTTCCTTAGCATGGCTCAAAGGCCCACCAGGGTCTTTTCACTCCCCACAGTACCTTTCTTCAATCTCAAAGAAAAAGAATGTACTTGCTCCAAAATTTTATATTAAAAAAAATGACATATAAAATTGTGCTACCAGTAATAATATATAATATACAGATCATTTTCCATATAAGAATCACCTATTTATTATAAACTTTACGTGATGAAATCAAGAGCCAATCGTGGAAGGAAGGTACTCGACCAAGTGTATGGGGGAGAACAAATGATGATTACTACTTCGAATTTCCACCCTAGAGTAGAACCGGAAAAATACCAATTTCTGATTGCTAATACTTTAGCTTTAGGCCTTTCAATTACCTCAACATTGGTCCACTTTTTTAGCAAAAGCAGCCGTCAGGTATAGCGCTTATCACATACGAGTATGTGATAAGCGATTTTATTTCAGGCACCAACACAGTGCATCACTCTTTGGGGATTATTGTAGCCGTTATTGTTTGTTGGTGCTTCATGATGATGATATAACGAATTTTGTTGAGAGAATTAAATGTATAGAAATTGATGTGTCGTCTCTATCTTACTGTAGCTGTTATTCTTTGTTGTTGCTAGCATGTTTTTTTTCCTTTCTCAATAAAGAGTTACTGGATAACTGTTTGATTGCTAAGCCTAATCCGATCTGAGATGATTTGGTTGATTGAGTGCCTTGAGAATTTGCAAGGAAAAGAATTTTAAAGCTATGTTTTGCAATTTGGTATGGGCACCCATTGGTGTAAGACGAATGCTGTCAGTCTGAGGAAAGCATTATCAAGATCTTATAACCTAGATTATTTTGCTTATATTAATGTGTGTGTATATATATATATATATACAGTTTATTCTTTAACAAAATAATTCATAAAAAATAATTTTATCAGAACAAACGCGAAGTGCTTTGAAAATTTTAATAATTTTAGTTATATCAAAATTTTAAATTGATTAATAGTTAAAATTATGGATGAAATATGTACTATAAAATTGCATCTTTTTTTTTTGGGATAGGTGCATCTTCTTGAGGCAATTCCAAGCGAAATTGCAATATGAAGACATGAGATCAAAAAGAATTGTATCTATATAAGTTGTTTTAAATAGATAGTGTTTGTATAAGTAGATATTAAAATAACAACTTCAACCCAAATCACCCTATTGGTGTCCATTGCCAAAAAATTTGTTGTGCCCAAATTAAAAATATTTAATACATTTGTGGGTTAATGCTGTGATTTTTTTAATAATGTTTTTTTTAATAGAAAGATGTTTTAATAATATGGATCAAGTTTAATTAATGATAATTATAAATTTATAAACACAATCACAGGTCTTGTTGACAAAAGACGATTAAAGTAACAAAAGAAAAGACACTATTCCTAAAAGGGGGGGAAATAACACTCATTCTATTTCTATGTGCTATATTTCGACTCTTGAGCATGCTCTACTCTAAATCACTTCGACCACCGATTTGAATATTATCCCCCCCCAAAAAAAAAAAAAAACTACTTTTATAATTTGTACTTTAAAGTAAATTTTCTTTATTTTAAGATTTTTTTTAGAGAGACAGGAATAATATATTTGGCCAAACTTTGTTGTTGATGTAATTGATTTTGCAAGGATAAGCTATTAGTATATGTTTTTGCGTAGGATAGGTTATGTGCGCCCCCACAATATATAACGAGAGAAAATGTTATTAATTCAGTATTTTTCTAAAAAATCGTAGGTTTTACGGTTTAATATTTTTCTTTTCTTTTATTTTTTTAATTTTTTTAATTTTTTGCTGAATCTTTTTTTAATTATTACAAATGAGGTATTCTTTTATTCGATTTCAATAACTATGGCTAAATACACAAAAGCACAGCTACTAAAGAGCAGGAGTTAACAAACTGCTTACAGAAACCAAAACAGTAGCAGTAGCAATACAACACACAAACCACAGCTGCAAGAGACACACAAAACACAGCGCATATAGCTGCTCTAAACAAAACAGAGAACTTAAAACAAAACCAGACTAGCGAGCCAAGCTAGCATCTGTGTCAACGGCTCTTTGGGGGAATCCAGGAAGACAGGACCGGCTCAACAATTTTTGGGACAGGTGAAAATTTTAAATAGGGCATTTTTATAATTAAATATTAATCAAAGAATATATATATATATATATATATATATAGAATTTTTTTATTTAAAATATATTTTTCTTATTCATTTGTAATATTTTGACCCAAACTTTCTGTTGTGTTTTTTTTTTTAATACTAGTGACAAATTTATCCGTAGATCCTTTTTGAGATTTAATTTGTTTTTCAATTTTTCTCTTTTTAGAAGTTTTTCATATCTGAATAAATATTTTCTAGTAGACATTTATAATGAGAAAATATTTATAGATAAATAAAACATAATTTATAATTAAAAATGATAATTTAACTAAAATAAAATTAAAAATATAGAACAATAGAACTTAATTATTGCAATTTTTTTAAAGTCGTGACTACTTTAAAATTTAAACCTGCACAAATAAAAATTAATTTAATACATAATTTAATTAATTAATGTCACTATAATACAAATGAGTTGATATAATACACATTAAATTATTAATGGGTATAATAATTTATAATAATAGATAAAGTGTCAGATAAAAAATAAAAAATAAAAAAAGTGAGAAGCCGTGTAAGACTGTGGGCTATACAACCTGTACTCTTTTTTTTCTTTTTTTTTTGATAAGATGTACAACCTGTACTCCTATCAACAAAAAAAGTGAGAAACCCTCCACTACTCCTATCATCCATTCGTGATTCATCCTATGGCTAAGTTTTTTTTTAAAAAAAAATGTGTCCAATCAAATATCAATTATCATGGCAGAAAATGGTCCAGAGAGGGTCAGAAGGGCAGAAAAGCTAAAAATAAAAATTAAAAAAAAAAGTGTCCCATCCCATCAAACAATTGTGTAGTGATAGTGTGAAACAAACTAAAAATATATATATAATTTAAGTTAAATAAATAGAAGACTCACTCAGAGTCTTCAGTTTCGGAAAGACTAAGAGAAAGAGGGGAAAAATTGAAGAAGGATACCTCTGGTATCTGGTGACTGGTACGCTGGAATCAATTAAGAAAAATTTCAAGCTAGACTGACTGAGTTTATGAAAAAAGATCAAGATCAAGATGAAGAAAAGAAAGGTAAGATCGTAAGAAAATAGATGGAGAGGCGGAGAGATAGAGAGATGAGAGGTTTTTCTTTTGTTTTCAAAATTTGATAACCTCTATTTTAGCATATTTCAAGACAATTACGTTGTATTATTAATGGATTTTATTGGTCTTAATTTTGATTTTAGCATTTTTAAGAATGAGTTAATAAATTTGTCTCCTAAAATTTAATTTTGTTAGTTGAAGTTTGACTTCTTCTTTTTTCCTTTTTAATTTTGCATTTTAGGATACATGGAGCCTTTTTAATGCATTTTATTAATCAATAAAAGTACTTAAAAAAATTAATTAAAATATATAGATAAATATTTTATATATATATATATATATATATATATATATATATATATTTTACAAGTGGGAGTCTTCTTTTATTTGAGAGCCTTAGGTGATTGCATATTTGCATAACCGGCCCTGCAGGAAGAGTAGAGCAGGATTTAGATCCCACTGGTGACTGAGAGTTAATTTGAGGTTAGAGTTGTGAAAATTTGTCTTGCACTTTGAAGGACTTGTAGTATTGGTTTATTTTGGGTGTCATGTTTTTGGAAGTGTTTTAACATCTGTTTGTCTTCTTTATCTCATTATGTTGGTTATTAAAGGAAGTTGCGTTCTACTATTTTCAATTGCTTCCAGTAATGAATTTGTACCTAGATGATTAAGAGCAAAAGGAGCATCGAGAATGTCTACCACTTGTATTGAGCAAATGGAGATGCATTCCAATATTGTTGTGTTTATTCTGGTGTTAACATCACCTGCATCTGCTTTTCTCACTTCTAGAAACATGCCCGGCATGTATCCACATATGTTAAGTGGAAATTTGAGCTAAAAATGCTCCTAATAGTGTACATTACCACTCAATGTTTCCCATCAAGATCAATGATAGGAAATGATGTGTACACCTACTTTTTCATTTTCATAAAGTTGAGCAAGGCCCTAATGTTCTAATGTTTGGTATAAAGACTGAGAATGAATTCTGTTTTACTGTTATCATATTGTTACAAATATTTCTAGTATTTGCTTAATAAGTTAGAAGAAGGTTAATTTATTATAATAAACTAGTTATAAGTTAGCTATTCCTACGAGCACAACACAATCCACCATAGTGTCACTACTTGCCCATAGATCTAGACTCCACGACATCAAACAGCTCCCATGGACCACCATTGCTATCTTGCTACCATGTCTTTGATCTCTCAAGCACGTCGTGCCTCTGCTTTTATATTTGTGCAAATCGAGCCCTCGCCTATTAAAACCAACCACACAGATGTGCTCCATAGCCTCCTGTGATGAAAACTTAAGAACCTAGTCTCTAACGGCAGTAGCACGCACCTCCACATGCGGCCAATGCTTCTTTCTTACTCCACTTGCCACCAAGGATTCTTGACTCACAGATTGGATTTTGGACACATGCACTACCATGAAGGCCATGTCGTCCACTGTTCTACGAAATTCAAGAATCTGGCCTGCATATGCCTTTACATGCGCTCTCACACGCCCTCTGGAAGTCCATCCACCCGTCGTTGCTGTGTCACACCATCCACACGCCAAAACACTATGTCAGCCTTCTTCTGATGTCATCCATGACGTCAGCAAGAGCCACATAAGCCCTAGCCACGTCACTGCCATGTAAGCCTCTCCACGTCAGAAAGTCACCACGTCAACACATGTCATCATTGATTCTGTTGACCTAGACCAACTCGACCTAGACTTCTCAGATCTGACTCATGAACCTTTATGGGTGCTTGACCATTGACTTTGACTCATTTGTTGACTTTGACTTTTGTGTTAACTTTTTCACAAAAAAGTTAAAATTTCCAAAATGGCCTATCTTGCTCAATTTTTTGCATAAATTCTGATTTTGGACTCTGTTTCTTCATTTGAAACTCAGAATCTAGTCAATTGGCACATTCTTCTCATGGTTTCTTCATGGCATTCTTCAAGGCATCTTCAAGGGATCTTCTCAAGCTTATCAAATCTCAACCTTTCATCGAGCTTCCACCTTGAGTTTAAGAGAGGGTGTTAGAGATATATTAGACATATTAGCCTAATATAATAGGCCCAAGCCCGCTCCTACTTGTAGTTGTAGTCTAGGGTTTAGTCGCCTATATATACTCATGTTATGGTTCATTGTAACATAAGTTATTATAATACACTTTTTTATAATAAAAATGTAGCCCTTAAGGGATTCCTCTGTGGACGTAGGCTAACAAGGCTGAACCACGTGGCCCTCATATTCTCTGTGTTCCTCTTCTATGCTTCCACTTCCATATCCACTCTAGCATATATATTATGGTATAACACATCACGTTGTTAATATATTTAACACTTACCAATTTCAAAATATAAATACAATATGATATTGATATGACTTGCTTGTGCATACATTCATCTTCCTTTAATTATTTTCCGTTTGTATGTTTTTAGACCCTTTAAAATACAAGTTGTTTAACCTAGTTATTTAGCCAAGTAATTACTTAAATATATTATTCAAATCTAGGTTAATACAAACAAATCATATAATGTAAAGCAGTGCAGAAAAGTAAATAACACACGATATGATAACCTAGGAAAATCAAATCGGTAAAAAACCTGGGGAAGATTTAACCTAACTATCCTTAAGGTAAAATAGATCCACTATGAAAGAACTGAAGTTTTACAAAAGGACTTAGACCGCTAACATCCTAATGCTACTTCAAGTAGAAAATTTATTACCACGACCACGTGATAACTCCTAGTCTACGGACTACTTCTTTCCTTGATCCACAGCAACCACAAGTACACCCAATTGTGTTTTCTTTAAACACTTGAAACAGCAATTGAAGAGATCACCAAGTTCTCGACATCAATCTTGATCTTGATAACCCTAAGTATGTATGAAGGTAAACACTTTTAAATCTCACAAGAGATTCACACATACAGCATATCAACAATCTCTAAAACATGGTTAGAGTTTTTCTTTTTATATGAGACAAAAAGCATAAAACCCTACACGTCAAACTGGCTTGGCTTGAGTTGAAAAATTTTGCAAAAAAACAATCTGCACTAGCTTCGATCGATCGAGGCTAATTTTCGATCGATCAAGCCTTGCAGAAATTAAATAGTAATTTGAATAGTAATTTCTTGCAATTATTCGATTCCAACTTTACACATAAACACACATTGAGCAACCTAAATCTAGACTCTAAGTTTTGATCATGGTTTGCTAATATTACACATTGAAGTTCTAATACATTTAGATCCTAAAGTCATAGAACCTAACTAACTCCCTCTTTGACAATCCGTGACAAAACACGTACCAAAATTGAAATGCTCAAAGTTATAGAACAACCCAATAAACAATTCAACCTAACTATTATCCATCAATTGCCAATGTAGACAACAGCATAACTGAATAAACCTGTATATTCTTGAAACACTCAATAAACACATAAACGCATGTGTGGAAAATACAAGTAAAACCAAAATGAATTCTTGATTTCACCAAAAAAAAAAAAAAAAAAAAAACTCCTCATAATATAAATCAATAGCCAATGTAACACATGTGAGACAAGAAACAATAATAGAAATTAACACATAAAACAAAGTATCTCCCCCTAACATATACATCCCATAAAAAAAAATACATCATGAGCCAAAAAATAAATAAATACATCAAGAAACACCTAGATACAATCTAAAGAAGCTCCAAAGCTCAAAAACATCAAAATCTCCCCCTATCTCCATTAATATGTATCAATATGTAATCTCCTTTTTTTGTGACGAATTGCTAAAGGGAAATCAAGGCTCATCATCAAAAGGAGGTGGTGGAGTAGACCGCCGAACACTCGCCAAATCTGCACACAAAGCTTGAAACTCCGTGAGCACATCCACCAAAAGCTATCCATGCGCTGCCTAAATGATCATGACAGTATCCAACATACCCCGAATGGATGAATCATCTGAAGCAAAAGGTGGAGGATCAACAACGGCAATGGGATCGACATAAACCTTAGCAAAAAGGTCACTAGAAGGAGGCTGAGCTACAACACCTGTGGAAAACTCTACTCTAGGATATTTAGAGCTAGCTTTCATCTGAGTTGCTCTCTGCCTAAGGAAGGTGGCACCTATGGGAGCAATAATATGTACGGGCTCAAACGCGGGAAAATCCTCTAAACCTAAATGCAACAAAATCCTATGAATAAAAACAGGGAAGAAAAGACCATATGTCTTAGAACCACTCCTATGAACCTCAACCAAAGAACGAATGAAAAGAGATGGAAAACAAATAGGAACATCAATCACAAAGGCATACAAAATTGCACATCTCTCAAGAGGAATAGTGTGCAAATGGGAAATAGGCCAGATAGAATGACAAGAAATCCGAAAAAACAAGTAATGGATTTCAGTAAGCTCATGAAAGGTGATACGAGGATCAATATCCCACTAAATGGAAGTACCGGTAAGATATGACATAATGTCATCAAGAGGAAGGGTCTTAGAATAAGGCTAGATTGGCTATCGTACCAATGGTACCCCAAGAGCAGAGGCCACTACTGAAGGAATAATGATATCTTCTTCACCCCTTATCCAACTCATCACATAGTGAGTGTTGGAGGCATCGGAGTGGACAGAGAGGTTCGAATAAAATTCTCGTATCAAGGCAGCCAAAGGAGGATACTCTATATCCATAAGAGACAACCAACCCCTATGCTCAAAGTTTCTCCTTATCTTTTCATCAAGCTCATCTAAGAGCACCTTTCTCTCAGCCCAAACAGACCTAAAAATGTTAAATTTCTCATAGGTTCTTGATTTTTCTCAACCCTAAACCGCTCACTATTAAAGGCTGGGGTAGATAGGGTGGAAGCTTTCTTATTGGCCCTAGTTTTCCTAACCATAGTGCTAAAAGAGTAAACCCAAAAGAAAAATAAAAATAAAAAGAAACACAAGGGCAGACTGCATTAGACAAGGTTAGAGCACAAAAACTCAATAAATAACAATTTGTATGATGCATGTAATGAAATGCAAATATGATGCATGCTTTAATGCACTGAAATTTGTTTAATTAAACATTATAAATCAACAATTAACTTGAACAAAGAGTTTTAGAACAAAAACTCCAAATTTTGAAAAGTTCAATTTCAAAAATTTAACCAAATTGAGTAATTAATCATTACACTAGATAGAAATCGTCATATAATGACATACTCAATCAATTACACAAGTTAATTTTACCAAATTTTGGCCAATTGAAGAAAATCCCCAATTTCATGTAGTTTCAAGCCCTAGAATTCCAAAATTTTCCAAAACACAAATTTAATCAAATTAAAGCATGAGAATTGAGTTAATAGCATCTAGAGACAAAAACCCTTGAATCCAATTCGAGAGAAAACAACCCAAAAATAAAAAATCCCATGTTCAAAATTTTAGAGAAAAATGCATGTAAATGCATGAAAAAACATGATTTTAATGAAAAAGAAAGGGTAAAAGAGACTTACACAAGCTAGAAGACAAAAACCTTTGAGAAATTTTAGGCAAAAAATGACAAATTTGGCTTGGATTGGATCGGTCGAAGAGGAATAGTCAAAAAGAGTTCGAAAAGATTTGAAAAGTGCGAAGAACACGTGAGAGAAAAACCTTTTTAAAAACTCATAGTACGGATTTCGATGGGTCGAATATTAGATTCGATTGATCAAAAATCATTTTCGATTGGTCCAATGGCAATCGAGCCAAACATATTCAACCTTTAAAATTTATCGCATTTTCAATCGGATGAAAAACAAATTCGATCGATCAAAAATCTAGAAATTTAAATTTTTAAAAAACAAAGCAAGTTTTATTTAGGAACCACTCAAACCACCATAATTCATTAATGAAATGCATGAGTATGAGTTTAAAAGTTTTTCAAAAACACTAGAGTTCAACCCAGATCTTCCAAAAGCAAGATTTTTAACCTTTTGTCCCCAAACCTCAAACATTTAACATATTTTGTATCAAAATCAAGGAACATATAATCTTGGATGGCCAAAACAAATTTACACACAATTTCATATACTAAGTTTAGGAAAGAATAACTTGTGTAGTGTGTACAACTAGCAAAAGCATGAGATACATATGAGGTGATAAGTAAATAGTAACCAACCACATTTTCTACATAATTCATCACCTGAATTTGAAAGTGACTATCACCTAAAGAGTTACATCATACAACTCTCACATCTCCTAGAAAACAAGTTTGCAAACATATAAGTTTCTTATTTTACCTCATAATGTACACACCAATTTTATTTCTTTTGATAAATTGATATTTAGGCCAAATAATGTACACACTAATTTTATTTTATTTGAATTCATTATAACCGAGACTATACCTTATGTTCTTTTTGTGCATATGCTACACTTTCTCGAGCACAAGATCTTATGATATGCATTAAGGTGTTCATGATTGGCTAGTAAACAGTGGTGAGATGGTTATTTATGTCTTTCTCTTAGAATTTTTTAGTGCTTACAATCAAAAGCATGTGACTTCAAAATTAAAATCATGCGATAAAAAACTACAAACAATTCCCACTCAACATAAAACACATAGCCAAAACTAGTAAAGTACAGTAGAATAAGCTCATTTAAGCTAAACAAGGTACACAAGCATGTTATGTAAAGATAATATGGCCAATCTCAACTACACATCCATGATATGTAATACAAAACACATTTTTCCTTCCCTTTTCTTTTTCCTTTTTTTTTGAATTTTTTTGGAAAAAAAAAAAAAAAACACCCTAACATGAAATGCATGAATGTAATGCAATACAATTCCTAAAGGCAAAAAGGAAAAACAAAAATAGCAAAAGAAAATGGTCACAAGGAAAAAAGAGATGAAGTACAAGGACCATGTCAGAAAGATTCAATTAAATTGAGCCTTTTGCATCCAAAACCTTTTAAATGCAACTCTAGCATTGGAGTTATTATTCTGATTAGAATGATGAGCAACTCGAGGATTGGAATGAAGGTTTAATGATTTTACCAACTCACCAATAAGTACCATAGGATCTTGTGCTTGAGGCATAGGTGCTTTTGGCTTATTTACTTGCTTTGCAGCTAGCAACTTGAAATAGTTTGGACGATTATGTCCAATCTTTCCACAAAAATGACAAACTTAGACCAATCTATTATGCAACTTATCCTTAGGAGGGTTAGGTTTCTTAGAAATAGATTCTTTAAGATCAACTCTAATCTTCCTAAGAGGTGGTGTAACTTCTACTGGTTTGATACTCTCACTCTTGGGAGGCTCAGAAGAAGGAACGAAATTTGTGGAATGAGTTTTAGACAATAAGGTGATTTCTACAAAATCTAGACCAGTTTTGTCTAAAGGAAACTTCCGAACACTCAACATGTGATCAATTCCAGAATTAGCAGGCCAATTAGTTTGTTCTTTAGAAACAGATAATTCTAATTCCAATTTCTTAATCTTGTCAGTCAACATCATGTTCTTAGTCTTCACTTTATCAATTAAAGTGCTAACATCAAGCAATTTCAACAACAAATCTTTTTTATCAAGTTCATGAGAAGTAATTTTCTTTAAACCTTTTTCAACATTCATTGCATCTTTTGCAGCAACTTTGCATAGTTTATTGTAAGCTTCTTGCAAATCAACACATTCAAAGAGTTTTCCATCAGAAGGACTCTTTTCAATAACAACACTATCATCAACTACAATAGTAGCTATGAAAACAATGAAATTTTTATCCTCATCACTACTAGACCCATGATCGGAAACTTCATCATCACTAAGGGTTACAACCATAACCTTACCCTTTGATCTCAAGAATATAGGACATTCTGATTTCACATGATCATACCATTGACAACCAAAACATTGTTGACCCAAAGAATTATTAGAGGTTTGACCTACTTTCTCTTTAGATTTATTAGTATTGTTCACTTTAGTGGGTTCATTTCTCTTAAAATTCCTAGATTCAGCATTGTTTTTGCTTCTTGCCCTTCTGTTATTATTCCTAAGAAAGTTTCTAAAGTTCTTGACAAAATATACAATCTCTGTAGAAGAGAGTTCATCATCAAATCCATTCCCATCAATATCATTAACTGACTTAAGAGCCATTGATTTGAATTTGTTTATCTTGAGTAGGTCTAGCTCATAGGACTAGAAAGATCCTACAAGCTCATCAACAAGGATGGAGTCCACATCCTTGCTCTTAATAATAGCAGTTACGTTGGGTCTAAAATCCTCAGTTAAAGATCAAAGGATCTTCCTAACAATTTTAGGTTGATCATCAATTTTACCCAAATTATAAGTAGAATTAACAATATTAGTAAGCTTAGCATAAAATTCATCAAAACTTTCATCATCAAACATCCTAATGCATTCAAATCTAGTTGTTAACTACTGCAACTTATTGATTTTAACTGCCTCTTTGCCTTCATGCACAGTTTGGAGAATATTACATGCAGGATAAGCAACCTCAACATTTGAGATCCTCTTGAATTCTTCCATAGAAACAGCATTAAAAATAACATTCTTGGCTTTGCTATTAAAAGCGGCTGCTTCTTTCTGAGAAGTTTCTCACTCACTTATAGGAGTAGTCGGCTTCTCCCATCTGTATTCAACGAAAGTCCAAACTCTCTCGTCAATTGATTTTAGGAATGGTTTCATCCTTACTTTCCAGTAGGCATAGTTGTTCCAATCAAAGTGAGGTTGAATCACAAGAGAGTGACCGTGTTCCATGACAACAACAGTCAAGGATCAACTCTTAGATCGAAAGATTTAAACACTAAAGCTAACCTGCTCTGATACTACTTGTACGTTTCTAAACCCCTTAAAATACAAGTTGTTTAATCTAGTTATTTAGCCAAGTGATTACTTAGATAAATTATTTAGATCTATGTTAACAAAAACAAATTATATCATGCAAAGCAATGCGGAAAAATAAATAACACACAATATGATAACCTAGGAAAACCAAATCGGTAAAAATCTTAGGGAGGATTTAACCTAGCTATCCTCAAGGTAAAACAAATTCACTATGAAAGAATTGAAGTTTTACAAAATGACTTAGACCACTAACATCCTAATACTACCTCGAGTAGAAAGCTTACTACCATGACCTCGTGATAGCTTTGAGTCCACAGGCTACTTCTTTCTTTGATCCACAACAACTACAAGTAAACCCACTTGTGTTTTTCTTTAAGCTCTTGAAATAGCAACTGAAGAGATCACCAAGTTCTCAATATTAATCTTAATCTTGATAACCCTAAGTATGTATGAAGGTAAACACCTCTAGATCTCACATGAGATTCACACATACAGCATATCAACAATCTCTAAAACGTGTCTAGGGTTTTATATATATATATATATATATATATATATATGAGACATAAATCATAAAACCCTACACGTCAAACAGACTTGGGCTGAGTTGAAAAATTATGCAGAAAAATAATCTACACGAGCTTTGATCGATCAAGTCTAATTTTTGATCAATCGAGCCTTGCGGAAATTGAATAGTAATTTCCTGCAATTACTCAATTCCAACTTTACACATAAACACACTTTGAGCTACCTAAATCTAGATTCTAAGTTTTGATCATGGTTTGCCAACATTACACATTGAAATCCTAATACATTTAGATTTTAAAGTCTTAGAACCTAACACCGTTAAACTGGTTTATTAATTATTGACACTGATTTAGGGGAAGTACAAATTATGGTAGCATATAGGAAGACAAAGCAGTTCATGGTAGACGCAAGAAATTTTATCTAGGAAGCAACAAGGAGAGACCGGAAACAACTTCAATTATCTAGAAGGTGTCATAAGGGTTTGTATTATGATGGTGGAAGTGACTATTGGGATGCGGACTCGGATGATAAATGCTGAACATAGTTATGTATGCAGGGAAGAACATATAAATATATATATATATATATATATATATTATATTCTAAAAGATACCAGTGCTCCTATGCATTATGAAACAGATTCAAATATGCTACCCTATTTTGAGCTGCCTATCTCATTGGCTGCAGCCTGCAATTAGTGTATGTTTTTGGCAAAGAGGTAAAAACATTTAGCTTCTTTTTGGAAATAAGCTAGTTTTAACTTTTTTGTCACATATTAATAAGAAAATTACTAAAAATTATATCTTTTGATAAATACTATGCATCCATTTTTAATGTGTGTCTAGTGTTCGATACGTATCAGACACGAACACAACAGCCCAAATGCATGATTGTGTGAATATTACCAATTGGAAAAATGGTTTTTTTTTTTTTGTAGATGAATTTTTGACGTTATGTAATGCATCGTGAATATTTATATAAAATGAGTTTTGTAGTATATTTATACTTGTGTCAGGCCATTTGAGCTTATTTTTTAAAACCGAAAATCTAATAATTTGTTACAAATTGGTTAATTTTTTAATTTGAGAAAAAAAAAACCCCCAAATATGATTGGGAAAAAAAATCTCAAAAATGAAATTGTAAATATGCTTTCTAATCATATTTGTTAAAGGGCCACGTTAAAGAGTGCCCTTAGGGTAATTATTACTAAACTATATTACGAAAATTTTGACACAACTTTTATGAAAAATATAAAAAGCTGTCAACACAATTAATTATTTTATCATTTTTTCATAAAAATATATTTTTTTAAAAAAAATTAATGCCTTTAGAACGTTCATTAGTATTTTTCTTTGATAAAACCCAAATCTGGTTACAAGTTTGCTATTAAAAACACAAAACCCAATGTTTATTGGGAAAAAGCCCAAAGATAGAAGCCCAATAGTACAGGCCCAAACTGGTAACCCGAACTTAAACTGACTAGAGACACTACAACTGGACCAACCCAAACCAATAACCTATCAGGTCACACGAACTTAAACTGTTTGAGGTAATGGGTGTGGTTGAACTATGAAGTGTTGGATGAGAGGGTTAAAGGTTTGGATAATAAATGAGTGGTGAGGGGGTGTTGTTATAGAAGTCCTTTTATATTTTTGGGATTTTGTTTTGTACTTTTTGGGAAGGGGGGGTCCTTATATAGTATTACCGGTGGGGGTTGGTTTATTTTGGCTGTTTTTGGTGCATTCAATTGTCCTTACCCAAATGTTTTTTTCTCTATTTTGTCAGCTTTCGATTCATAAATGGTTTATTTTGGGCCTTTTTGGTTGGGGTTTTTGACTTTTTGTTCTGCTTCTAGGTTTTTTTGATAGCTTTGGTTTACTTTCTCCTTTTTCAATTTTCAATGATTGCATGTATTTTATATTTAATTATTACATTCAATTTTTTTTCGAAAACACTATTTTGATCTTATAGTTTAATGTTACAGTCAATTTAGTATTTACATTTTGGTAGCAATTAATTTGGTCATTATAATTTTCAACTTATAGTAAATTTGATCCCTATCATTAACTCAATAACAGAAAATGCAAGTGTGGCAAATGGTGTGCACTATTGGCACACTTCAATCCTATGTGGCTTATAAAATAAAATAATTTTAATTAACATAAAAGAATTGCCACATCAGCATTAAAAAATAAAAATTAGAAAAAAACAAAGATAAAATTAATTCCTTATTTAAAACAAAAACAATCACTCTCTAATTCATTTTCTTTCTTCCATTTTCCTGATAACCAAACACAATACACCCTTCTTGTAAAACCACAAACAACTTAGAAAAACAAAACCACATCCAAATCTGTGTATTGAAAGTTGAAACTTAAAACAAAACATCACCAACATGAAACTGATCTCTTTTTCCTTCACCAAGCCTAACAATGTACTATACGAGCAATGGCAATGGAATCCAACCCCAATAGCAGCACATCTTTATCGACCTGATGTGACTCCTCAATGGCAAAAACTTCTACAGTTCTTGTTGGGTGTTTGGGTCATGTGATGGCTGATTAGTGGCGAATGGGGCTGCATTACGACAGAGGTTTGGGTCTCTATAGTGGTTAGGTTGCAGTGGCGACAATAGACGTGACAAAACGGGCAGGTCGGGTCAGGTCAATCGGGTTGCGGGTCGGATTAGGTTGACCTATATTTTTCAAACAAGTTTTTTTTTTTTAATTACAAAAACAAATCAATGACAACTTGTTTAATGAGAATGAATAAAATCAATTAAGCAAATGAATTGCACTTAATGCCGCTTCTTAATATCCTTCCAATTCTGACAGTTTTAAGCATGACAAAAATTATTTATAGTCATAAATTTATGATAAAAAAAGTCTTCAATGTTAATAATTCACTGTCAAAATGCATATTATTACAAGTTTATATCTTCAAAAAGAGATAGATCTGAAAACAAACAAATCAAGTAAACCAGCAAAGTAGCAAGTTATCGGTCTTCTTAAGTGTACATGTTCTTGTTGCATTTAAAATAATAGTAAAGTTAGATTACTTAGAAAGATAAACTAAAAAAAAAGATTTAAAAATAAACATAACATATTAAGTAAAGAATAATAAGTAAATATTTTATAAAAATTACACCTCAATCTCAATCTACTCCACATTGGTAGCAGATTCAACACTGCAAATATTCATACATGCAAATTGTAGCTCAAGTTGGTCAATTTTGTCAGCATCTTCATCTACAATACAATATTTTAATATAACTTAATGTACTATGAAAGCAAATCAATAAAAAATTAAAATTGTATAATTATAACTATAAAAAAAATTAAATTACCTTCAAATCCATATAGTAGAGTAGTGGAGAAGGGCAGAGGCGCAAGCTTTGACTACTTTATGTGAAACTAAAAAAGTGGGGAATGTGTGAAGAAGGGCAGAGGAGCAAGACGGCAAGAGAAAGAGTAGAGGAACTGAATTGAGGAAGCTTTAGGTCCCTTTGTGGTTTGGTTTGTCACGTTGCAACTTTCAGGTTTGTGCATTGTGTGTGCCTTTGGCTTTGGACAATGGACTACAGCTAGTATTGAATGAGATTTTTTTTTTTAATGGTTGTCTTGACAGCCTTGTGTTGTCTTATCTCGTAACTCATTCTCTCATGTCATGTCCATGATTTGTGAAGCTTAGCTCTTATTGGTTGTGATGAAGCTCAAATAATCTTCAGCAAAAAAAAAGTTCAAATAGTCATTCTCTCATGTCATGCCTTGACAACAGTTTTACTTGTTTATAACTTTATATCTATAATATATTGACTATTAGTTTTGATACTTTGTGTTTTATGCACCTAGTATCATGATGTAGTTTAAATATTGTTTTAACAAATTTTTTTTAACGAGTCGGGTCACGGGTTATCCATGTCGGGTTGGGTTGACCTGCAAAAAATTGGGTCAGGTCATGGGTTAACCCGTTTTTGCTTCGGGTTAAAAAAATCAGGTTCGGGTCAAGTATTTTTTGGATCAGGTCGGGTCGGGTCAAAAAATTTTGACCCGTATTGCCATGTCTAGCAGCAAGGTAGAGAGGGATAGGTGGTTGAAGCTTACCCACCGTTTGGTTTCCAAGAAATTGTGAGAAAATGAAAATAAAAAAATTCGGCCCTAAGCAACCCAAATTGCTGGCCATAGTGAGAATTTCTGTTGAACTTTGTACTCTTAATTATATAGCACAGAGGAGTGAGTTATCATTATTATTTTTTTGGCTATTTCTGATCTAAACATTTGATTGATTTATGGTCAATACGATTTCAGTTTTGGGACTTGCTTTTTGGTTCTTCCCTTTTAGTTTGGTTTTCTGTATTTGAGAGAGAGAGAGAGAGAGAGAGAGAGAGAAGACTTTGGATTTGAATAAAAATCAAATCCAACCATTTCAATTGAAAAATAAACCCATTGCAGAATAGTTGTATTGAGATTTTTTTCAATGTTTGTATTGTGTTTGGTTGCCGACAAAAGAAAAGAAGCGTGATTCTTATAGATTGTTTTATTCATTTCATTTATTATTTTTTCCTTAAAAAATCGTAATTTAATATAAATGTTGGTGCGACAATTTTTCCATGTTGATTGAACATTCTTAATATTATTTTATAAGCCATGTAGGCATGAAGTGTGTCAACAGTACACACCATTTGCCATATAAGTATTTTCCAGTAATATTTAACGATAGAGACCAAATTAATTATAAGTTGAAAATAATAGGAACCAAATTGACTACTATCAAATTGTAAGAAACAAATTGACCACAACCCTAAAATGTAGGGATCAAAATAGTATTTTCGCCTTTTTTTTTTTAATTTTTGAGAGTTTCACCCTATGACGTCCGCTTATGATAATAGCTCTTTATCATTAGACCGAGACACCAATCCATTTTTAGTATATGCAAGGATTGAATCTAAAATCTCTTATTCAACCATCACAAACTTTACCAGTTGAGCTAACTAGAATCCATAATTATTACATTCAGTTAATTACCCCTGATTGGTTTACAACATTTGTCGTTTGATATCTGCTCTTGTGTTTGTTGTTTTTGAATATTACGCTCTGTTTGTTTTAGCATTAAAGTTTTCTAAAAAATGGTTCATTTTCTAAAGAGAATTTTCTAGAAAACTTTCTCATTTTCCAGTGTTTGGTAACGACCTTGAAAATGAGCTTAAGAATGTTTTCTGGTCTTTGGTATGCAATTTTAAAAAATATTTCTTGTATAATTTAAAACATGTGTATTATGAAAACCAACTAATGTAATCATTATAAATAAAAAAAACTAAGAATGAATTTGGTTTTCATACTAAAATTTTGACAATAGATACAATCAAAATTAATTAGTTGTCAAATTTTCATGATTTCTACCACTCATCTTGCTCATATATATAAATAGTAACATACGTACATATGTACACACACACACATATCAACCATTTGTTTATATATATATATATTTGATAGGGGAATACATTTTCAATGAGTATAAATAACAATAACTTTTAATTGTCTACTTTTTTTGTTGGTATACTAATTGTCTACTATGGTCAACCACAAATCTTGAATATTACTATAAATTATGTATTTATATAATGTATCTGTATAATATATCATCACTACATAATATCTGCATAAAGTATTTGCCAACAAATGCAATTCCCTTAAACAATTATCATTCATTATATAACAATATTATTAGTCCATGGCAAAGATTGTCCCATGTAAAAGCAATTTAGAGCAATATAGGTACTATGTTTAAAATTTTCATCTTTTACTTCATTCATTCTTTTTTCTTTTTCTTTTTTATATTATTTTTTTGCACTTTATGTACAAAAAAGAAGTAACTTCTGCCTAGAATCCATCAAACCAAAAATTTCTTATAGAAAAAAGAAAATCAAGCTTGAGATTCAAAGCAAAGAATTGAGATTTTGACAGAGAAGAATGAAGTAATTACCACTACAAATTTGTTCTCCTTTGCAAGTCGGAGCTATTGACCAATCAGTGAAGGAAAATAAATCTAGTCAGAAAATTGTGTTACAAAGGGGAAGAGAAACATGGAGAAAAGAGAAAAGAGAAAAGAGAGACAATGAGGGTGTGAGGAGAGAAAAATTAAAGGGAAAAGAGAAAAAGTAAGAAAGCTTACCATGAGAGAGAGAAGGCGCAAATAAATTATGTTTTCCACGGCTACTAATGAAAATAATATTTATAGAAGATGCAACGCGCAAAAGAGAGATTGTTTTCCAATTTTTTTTTGGAAAACAACCTATAGAAAATAAGCCTTATTTTTATTACAGTTTTCCGTTGACCAAAGATAGTTTTCCATTTACCAGTTTTTTTTTTTTTTTGGTGCTATCAAATACTGAAAAATATGGGAAACTATCTTCACAGAAGGTTTTCTAGCGAAACAAACAAAGCATTAATGGAAAATATAAGTGCCCTTCTACTTGCATAAATTTGGGAAACTACAATAAATCAAAGATAGAGGACCCAGTGAAACCAATACATAAGTAAGATGAGATCTCATCATACTTTTTAGTCTAATTAATACTTTTTTGTCCGGTTAATAAGTGCCCTTAAGACATTTGTAAATAGATTATATTAAGAAAATTTTAATATCACTCTTATGGGAAATATAAAAAACTATTAAAAAATCAATAACTTTTTTCTTTTCCCACAATTTGTTTAAAAAATTCTTCATAAACAAATATCTTTAGAGTATTCGTTAATTTTCCTTTTTTTTTAACCCACTATGATTATAATACTCAAATATCCCTCTCATAGAAAATCCATCAAAGCTTGCACATGCGGGTTCTCTCTGTGTATTTTGTGTAACCCTCATGCACAACTTTGTTTTTCAAGAAGGAAAGGTTGACTTTAGGTGGCCTTTGCACCAGTGGCAAAGCTATAGCCAAGCTTGAGGGCTATGTTTACTCCAAAAATTAGGAGTGTGCATGGGTTGGGTTGAGTTGGGTTAAAGGGATTTTTTGACCCAACCCACCATGCTAGATTAAAAAAAATTCAACCTAACCCAACCCAACCCAATCCACATGAGTCAGGTTGGGTCGAATTGAACCCATGGGTTGGACAATTTTTTATTATTATAGAGCATAAAGATTTTAAATATAAATATATTAAAAAAAACCCAAAAATTAGTATCAATGTAACTCCTTAAAGGCAAATAACACTAATGACTAAACAACAATAGTAATTTACTAGGGTTTGTGTGAACTAATTGACTTTTATATAGGACAGAAAGAGTTGATTATTTAAAAAAAAAATTATTAATTATATAATATATTTTAAATATATATTAAATATATGGTTGGGTCAGGTCGTTTTGGCGAGTTTGAAATTTTATGACCCGAATCTAACCTAACCTGTTATAAAAAAAAATTTGTAACTGAACCAAACCCACCAAGCCCTAAAAACTGACCCAACCCGACAAGTTGGGTTGGGTCGGGTCAGTAGGCGGGTTGGTGGCACACCCCTACCAAAAATTATAGAAAAATTATTTTATTTTATGTATAATTGTTAAAGTATTTAAATATTTGTCTACAAAAATACAGGAGTTGGGCCCCCAAATATTTAAGTTAGTCAATGATGCCCTTAAAAAATAGAACTTGTCAATTAGTCAAGTAGTTATAGAGACAATGTAGTTTTTGTTTTCTTAATTTTTTTTTTTGTACATGTCTAATATCAAACTAGAGAACTTCTATATGCTAATTGGAGTTTAAAAGATGATATATTCACCTAAAAAATTCTCTCTTTAATATACATATGTCAAAGTTGATGTTTTTGTATATAATATATTTATAAATTATGACCTACTATAGCATTAAAATATTAAGATATATATGTGTGTGTGTGTGTGCGTGTGCACGCGCGTTTGTGTGTGCTTACGTATGTATATGATGGTTTGCCTTATTTGACATTAGCACCACAATTTGGCTCCCAAAACAAAAAATTCTACTATGCCCCTATAGGCAACATGCTCTTAAATGAGCTTTTGTCATATCTGGGTCGGACCACAAAATTTGTTATACGTTTATCACTTTTTGATTTTGGGTTTTGAGACTATTAATGGAGTAATTGTTAGGTATTTCTGGAGAATGGAGAATTTTTTTTTTTTCATTTTCTCACATTCATGATGAGATCCACTCATTAAATTCATGGTAGATTGTGAAAGAAGAAAACACCATTTCTTCGTACTCCGAAAATACCTAAGAATTCTCCTATTCACGAGTCATGCATTTCACTTGTGGGGATGTGGGGTTGGTATATTTTAGCTTTCCATGGTTCTATTATTTGCATTTGATTATTATGTGGCACTATTTGAATGGACTCTTGAGCCAGCATAGATACTTTGAATTTTGAAACCCAGTTGTTAATTTCTCAATTTTGGCTTCGATTTACTCTCTCTTTTTCACTCTTCACTAATTGCATGTATTTTACATTTGATTATTACAACCAACTGTTGTACAATATTTGTTTTTTCTTTTTATACGTGCTTCTACTTGAATTGTAATTTTTTTTTTTTTTTATAAATGATGGAAAATAATATACAAATTAATCCTACCTAATATGTTTAGCATTTATGAGAGCGTCCATAGCCTATAGGGCATATTGCAAATGTAAACCCAATTTGTTATTTAAGCCTGAAAACATCACTCTATGAGTTATTGTAAAAGCCAACAATTGCAAATTTTTTTGCAATTTAGTTACAATGTAATTCTAAATGTAGAATGCACTGTAGCTAAATTGTAAATGTATATAATATTATTTAATTCTCTCTCTCTCTCTCTCTCTCTCTCTCTCTCTCTCATTATTTCTTTGCTCTCTTCCTTCTCTCTTTAGTCTCCAAACCCAAAACCCATAGCCACCACAATACGGCAAGCCACCACACCAAGGCAAATCGGCCTGGCTGACGATGGTGACGTGGCTTGGTTTCTCTCTCTCTGGTTGACAGCTGTGACATGGATCGGTGTTGGTTTGTGTTGGAATTTTGGAATAGGTTTTGGAGTGGCGATTGGGTGGTTGAATGAAATCAGCGTGTGCTCGCCATAGGTCTGAGTTTGTCGGCGTAAATATGGGATTTGCTCACCATGGGTTTGCCGCTATGAGTTTGGGTTTTGCTTGCTGTGGGTCTACTTTTGCTCACCGTGGGTTTTTTTTTTTTTTTTTTTTTTTTTTTGGTGATGGGTTTTGCTCACAGTCATGCTCTTCAGTGGGGGTGGTGGTGGCAATGGGTTGTGATTAGGGTTTGTGTTCACAGTGGTTGCTGGGTATGTGGTGTGGGTTGGTTTCAAGTTGAATGGATCATGGTGGATTGAGGTGTGGTTGAGGTGTCACAGGTGTGGGTCACAGTGAATTATGGTGTGTTTGAGGTGTGGGTCATGGTGGTTGTGGGTTGTGTCGTTTTGGTGGTGCTAGGTGGCGGTAGGTCGCTGTGTTTTTTTTTTTTTTTGGTGTTGACAGTAGATTATGGGTTGTTGGTGGTGGTGGTGGTGTCAAGTGTGTGTAGTGCAGCGGTGGTGGTGATTGTAGTTCTTGAACATAAAGAAAGAGAGGGAAAAAATAAATAATGTATTATTTTGTAAATGATGATGATTGTAGGATATATTATTTTATTGTGTGAAAATATTATTTTAATGAGTAGAATATGAAAATAAAAGTTAAAATACTGAAAATATTATAAAATTATATTGTAATTGATAAAGTGATTTTTTAAGATAGTAAAATAAGATAGAATTGCAAAAACTATCATGGATGCTCTATAGAGTCTCAATTCTAGGATTGTGATTTGTTGAAATTATTGACATAAAAGTTGAGTCATAAATACATTTTACACTAAAAAAGAGAGTATCACATCAAATATTTTATAATAAATCTCATCCTATTAAAATAAGGATATGGAAGAAGTTCTCCATAGAAAAGAAATTTTATCGATACTAGCAATGTGATTGGTGGCCTAGGGCCGGACCTTGGACCAATAAGACTCCACAACACAAAGCATTTAGGATTCGAGTCAGTCCTCTTAACTAGAGATGCGTTGTCATGTAGGTACGCTTTAAACTTTCATCAAAATAAAGTCTTCCTCGTTTGATGGACAATTGAAAAATACTGTAAAAAAAAAGAAAAGTTAATCACTTTTTAATACATACCTTTTTAAGGCATCTTATTAAGAAAAAAAAGAAGAAAAGTTTTAGGGAGACAAAGTAAGAGCATCTTTAACAAATTCAGTAAATTTTTGTATTATTTTAAAAAATAAATAGTGATATTTAGTTTTTACTTACTTATTTTTTTAAATACGTTTTTTAATAAATTTCCTATCATTTTCTCAATTTTATTTAAATATTATTTCTTTATTAATTTTTTATTTTTTTATCATCATTTATTTTTTTTAACAACTATATTTTTAAATGAGAAGTGTTATGTCCCTAATATTTTACGCAATACTTTTACAACAAAATTTATGTGGAAAGTTATTACTAGTTCTAATTTGAACCCACTACTGAAATTATTTTTTACTCACCAATATTAACTAATAATAATCTGTTACTTAAAATTTATTGTGAAAATATTTTAAAAATATTGTGGTAGAATTTCTTAATTAGGCTTTTTTATTCTTTATATTATTTTTCTTTCTTTCATTTCATTCTCCTCCACACGTGCCCACTGCCATTGTCCTATCTCTATCCCCTTCTTTTATTTTCTTTTTCTCCTCAAGAACATTCTAGGCTCCAGCAAGTAAAAATTACTTCACATGAGAGAGAGAGAGAGAGAGAGAGAGAGAGAGAGAGAGAGAGAGAGAGAGAGAGAGAGAGAGAGAGAGAGAGAGAGAGAGAGAGAGAGAGAGAGAGAGAGAGAGAGAGAGAGAGAGAGAGAGAGAGAGAAGCTGGGTCAGATCGCCGAAAGGACAAAGTCGGTGGAGATCGGTGTTCACCATGCAGCACTACCATGTCCGCCGCCCCACCGCCGCTCGTCCTCCTCCCCACCACCAGGCTGGGTCAGATTGGATTGTTCTTTTTTTTTTTTTTTTTTTTCATATTTGCTTGTTCTGATTCAACTTTATTTTAAGAATTGGATTTTGTTTTGTGTTTGGATTATGTGAGTAACGGAGAGAATGAGAGATATAAAGAAATTCAAAGGAGAGAGAAATAAATGATATAATAGTAACTGGTATAATTTTTTAAGTAGAAAAATTGATTTGGAGTTGAAAAAATTTTGTGTTTAGAGATTCCGTTAGAGCGTGAACAATGAGCTTTTTGGAGATGAAGTAGAGATAGAGCACTATTGAAGATGCTCTAATATAAACATATCACACGTACAATTTAAAAAGGTTGAAAGCAACGTACAACATAGGGCTAGGATGGTCACTTTAAGTCACTGACTTATATCAGAATTCACACATACAATTTTAAAAAGGTTGAAGGCAAGGTACAACATAGGGCTAGGATGGTCACTTTAGGTCAGTGACTTATCTTGTAAAAGCATTTGGAATATGTCATTTATTTCCTAGCCCTATGGCTAAAGTCCGTACTCATACTTAGCCATATGTCCTATCATATCGGTTCCACTTCTACTTTGATTGAGAGAAATATCTTTTCAATGGTATAAATCAAAAGTTCAAAAAGTTATGAAAAAAAAAACTAAAAAGTTAATTTTTTATATCAATTAATGAAACAATGATATAAGAGGAATTGTATGATCCAATACATCTAACTATTGCACCGATCCCGATCTCGATCCCGATCCCCATCCCCACTTCTATTATGCATATCAAACCGTCTTTGAGATCAAAGCTTGTCTGATATCTAATTGTCAACATTATTTTTTTGGGTGGGGAGCAGAAATATTTTAGGAGATAAAAAAGATCAAATTTTAAATGAGATGTCAAAATCTAAATCCTATATTTATTAAACTTTAAATCATGGTGTTTGAGTGATCACTTTCTATTTCACTTTAAAACAGAGAGGATTCAATCCTATTTTGGGCGCTATGTTTCTGGAGAGTATCTAAACCTCATTTTGTCTACTATATTTCATTCTTTTGGTTTAAGGAAGTTGCGTTCTATTATTTTCATTTGCTTATAGTAATGTATTTGTATGCCTAGCTAGATGATTAAGTGCATCGAGAAATGTCTACTACTTATATTGAGGATATAGAGTGATAAACGTCACTTGCACTCGCTTTTCTAATTGCTAACACTCATGCCCGGCATGTATCCTCAAATAATGTTTGGGGGAAATTTTAGCTAAAAAATCTTCTATTAGTGTACCCCTCCAATTATCCCATCAAGAATAAGATGCATGGTACATTAATTATGGTAGCATATAGGAATTACACCTAATTTATGATTTTCATAAAGTTAAGCAAGCGTCTAATAACATTAGGTAGAAAAACATATTTGCACATTGATGTCAACTATTTTAATAATTTTTACCAATTACAAAAAATAAATACCGTGTCATATGTCTTGTGTTGAAGCATTTTAATATTAATTAATTAAAATAAATTTATATGACAATATAAATGTAAGGATGGAAGAGTTAATATATAAGATAAAAAGTTAGTAAAAATGTTTAATCTCACGTTACACTACTACCTCGCTTGTGTATACGTATTTTTTACTCTAATGATTGACCATTGAAGTGGTTAATTAATTTTAATTTTGCAACTGATTCAGGGTAAGTGGATATTATGACAGAATATAGAAAGACAAAACAGATCATAGCAGATTTAGAAATTTTCTAGTGGGGTGGGTCCTTATTTGATTGTCCTTACACTGATGTTAATTTCTCTATGTGTCAGCTTTCAAATCATAACCGATTTATTTTGGGCCTTTTGGTTAGGGTTTTTGTTCTGCTTCTAAGTTTTACTAACGGCTTCTTTTTTTTTTTTTTTTTTTTTTTTTTTTTTTTTTTTTTCACTTTTCAATGATTGCACATATTCTACATTTGGTTATTGCATTCATTTAATTACCGCTGATTGGTTTACTAAAACTTTCCATTTGATATCTGCTCTTTGTGCTGTTGTTTTTGAATATTAATGGGCAAAATAAGTGCTTCTTACTTGGATAAATTGGGAAAGTACAAGAAATCAGGAATATATTTCTAGAAATATACAATCTTACCACAAAAGATTGAGGACGCAGTGAAACCAATACAGAAGTAAAATGCGATATCTTCTTTAAATACTTTTTGGGTCTGGTCTAGTTAATAGATACTCTTAAGAAGTTGAAACATTTGTTAATGATAAATTTTAGAAATTTTTTAATATTACTTTTATAAGAAATATTTAAAATTGTTAAAAAAATCAATTACTTTTTTTAAATTTTTTTTAAAAATATATTTCTATAAAAAGTTGCTAAAAATACTTCCTAAATTAATACTTTTAAGATATCCAATACTCTTTCTATACTTTTTTTACCTCTCTATAATTGTAATACTCAAATACCCCCACTAAGAGAAAAC
Organism: Castanea crenata; assembly: GCA_020976635.1. Classification (NCBI taxonomy): domain Eukaryota; kingdom Viridiplantae; phylum Streptophyta; class Magnoliopsida; order Fagales; family Fagaceae; genus Castanea; species Castanea crenata. The sequence goes on from JAGHPS010000677.1 coordinate 27,199, forward strand.
CACCAATTTATCTTCCTTAACCCTAAGTATGTCTATCAATTAAGGAAAAAAAATCACATTTTTCCTTTTCTCTCAAAGGTTGCAAGTGCTAGTTCTCTCCGTGTATTCCGCGTAACCCTCATGCACAGCTCTGTTTTTCAGAAAGGAAAGGCCAGACTTTAGGTGGCCTCTACAACAGGCTCAGAAATGAGCTTTTGTCACATCTGGACTAGACCACGAAATGTGCTGTGCACCCAACACTTTCTGATTCTGGGTTTTGGGACTATTCAAGCATTTCACTGCTAGTGGGGACGAGGGTTTGGTTTATTTTGTTTTTCTATGGTTCTATCATTTTCATTTTGGTGCATTTGATTGTTATATGGCACTATTTGAATGGACTCGACGCTTGAGCAAGCACAAATACTTAGAAACCCAGTTGTTAGTTTCTCAATTTTGGCTTCAAATTTTTATTTTTAATGAAAATTTTTTGCTTCCATTTACTTTCTCTTTTTTCACTCTTCACTTATTGCATGTATTTTGCATTTGAATATTACAATCATTTAATTACGGCTGACTGGTTTGTTACATTTTTAGATATTTTTTTTTGTCGTTTTTTTAATACGTGCTTCTACTTGAATTAAATTTTTTCTCTTTTTGTTAAATTTTTTTTTCTTTAACAAAAAGAATTAGAGAAAGACTTAAGCTAACATTACTAGATGTAACAAAAGTACATGTTAATCAAGAAGATGATTGATCATATGATTTAGAATAACATAAAATGATGAAAAATAATACATGTGATCAATCCTAGCTAATTTGTTGAGCATTCATAACCGATCTCAGTTTTAGGATTGTGGTTTGTTAAGATTTATTGATGTAGAAGCTGTGTTAGAAATAAATTTTACACTTACAAATAGAATATCATATTAAATATTTTTTAATAAATCTCACCCCATAAAAAAAAAATAAACAAAAAGTTTTCAATAAAAAATAATTTTTATCGATATTACTAATACAATTGATAACTTAGGCCACGTTTAGTAAAACATCTTAAACACACATTTTTAGTTTTTAAACAATATTACACACATTTTCACACACTTTTTACTCACACATATTTTAATAAATTACAAACAATATTACTTAATTTTCTCTATCAAACAGACCCTAATAACTAGAGCCGTGTACCAACAAGACTTCGCTATGCAAATTGTTCTGGATTGGAGTCAACCCAAGTGATGTGTTGGTAATCCACGTTCTTCATCAAAATAAGGTCTTTATCAAGAGTGGCTAATGGCTACCAGGTAGACCTGCCTCCCTATACTACACTTCAAGTCTTAATAATTAAGAGAGACAGCGCACTAAAACCTATTACACCAATAATTTAAAAAGGTTCAAAGCATATGAAGAACGGTCAACAAAAGTAACTCTTCTTTCTATCTTACATTTCTAGTTTTCGTCGTTATTTGAATGTGAAAGACAGCATACAAATAAAATACGCAAAATGTTTTTGTTTTTTTTTTAAAATAAGTCGCTGATACCATCCTGATCTGATATCAAACCTTGTCTCACATGCATGCATATCAAACCTTATCTTTTATGCATATCAAACCCTATCTGATATCTGATTGTCAACATTATTTTTTGGGTGGGGACCAGATATGTTTTAGGAGGCAAAAATATCAGTTGCACCTAAATTGAACTGGTTAGTGGTTACTAGTTTCTAAAAAAAGAAACTGGTTACTAGGAATTGTACATTTTTTTTTTGGGTAACCTTCAGACAAATATTATTGAAAGAAACCAAGGAGGACTCTAATTAAATTTTTACTACGGTTAAATTTTAATTGAGATGACAAAATCTTGAAATGATCACTTTCTATTTCACTTTTGAAACAGATAATTCTAATCCTATTTTGGGTGCCATGTTTTAAGAGTGTATCTAATTTTTTTTTTTTTTTTCTTTTGTGTGGTTAGTATCTAAATATCTATTTGTCTTCTTTATTTCATTCTTTTGGTTGAAATTTAAATTAAAGGAAGTTACGTTCTAGTATTTTCATTTGCTCTTGGAGGCTGCAGGAAGAACCAATGCAGTAGGGTGAAACTGCTAGTCGTCATGAGGGTTTGTATTTTGACGGTGCAAGTGACTTTAGTAACGATGGTTCAAATGTTGAAAGTAATTATGCATTCAGGGAAGTTGGTTGATGCTTGTGCTCCTGTACATAGGACACAGTCAAATATGCTACACAAATTTGAGCTGCCTATCTCATTGGCTGAACTTCAGAGTTTTGGTGGACCCCAAGATGCTCATCATAGTTTGATGCATTGGTTGAGTATGAAATCGGGTGTGTCTCTAGACTTGGACAAAAAATAGAGGCTACTGTTAGATGCCAAGTCCAAAAGAATTATGGGAAGAGGCATGCTCTTGAAAAAAAAAAATATAGGGAGGATATTAACCATTAGTGACTACAATAGAAGGAGAAGCTGCTTGAATGTGAAGATCAAAGATAATTTTTTACCAGTAATCATAATTTTGGTTGGATAGGCTGTGCTTGTCTTTAAGGAAAGCTTAACTTATGGTGTTTGGCCGTTGGTTAACATTTTGATTTCTTAGGTTAAAACTAAGTCCACTTTTTATTTTATTTTATTCATGCTAAGTATGATTTGTCTATGGTTTTGTTTTGTGGAATTTCGCTCCACATGGTGTACAAAATCTTGTTATGTAGTCTTGATTAGTATCAATGCAAGATTATACTCAATTTTTGTGCTGGATAGAGCAGGACTAATACAGATGTTGAGGTTTAAAATGTTGGAAAATATATCACTTTTGATGATTTCCCCAGTAAGGTATATACAACACTAACTACAAAGGTAAATTCAACTCCAAAGTCCAAAGATAAAAGAAAAATCTAATTCAAAGGAACCTAAATTTTAGTAATTTTAATGGACAGTATAAGTGCTTCTAGTCTACCTGCATAAATGGGAAAGTAAAATAAACACAATCTCACCATAGAAGATTGAGAGGACCAATGAAATCAATACAAAAAATAATTTTGGGTCTAATTAACGGGTGTTCTTCGGACATTTATTAATGAATAATTTTAGAAAAATTTTATTATTACTTTTATAGGAAATATAAAAAACTGTTAAAATAATCAATTTTTGTTTTCATTTCTTAAAAAAAGTTTCTAAAAATACTTTTTAAATTAATATCCTTAGGATATGTACGTGTTAATTTTTCTTGTACATTTTTTAACTGTCTATAATTGTAATACTCAATATCCTGCTAAGAGAAACCATCAATTTATCTTTCCTAACCCTATGTTTTTTCTTTTCTTTTCTTTTTCTCTCTCTCAAAGCTTGCACATGTCGGTTCCCTCCGTGTATATATGGGGTAACCCTCATGCCCAACTCTGTATTTCAAAAAGGAAATGCCAACTTTAGGTGGCCTGTGCAACAAGTAAATTTTAAGTACTTTCATAGTACAGAAAATTGTTCTTCTTTCTCTCACATATATGATGGGGTACACTTATTAAATTTATGGTAAGGTCTATCATGAATGTGAGAGGAGGGACCATCATTCATTCTTACTCCGAAAGTACTTAATAATTTTCTCTATGTAACAACCTCAGAAATGAGCTTTTGTCACATTTGATTTGAACTAAGTAATGTGTTATGCACCCATCACTTTCTGAGTCTTGGTACTATAAATGAGTTACGCATTTCAGATGTGGGGTTGGTTTATTTTGACTTTCTATAGTTCTATTATTTGTGCATATATATATATATATATATATATATATATATATATATGCAACTCATGTTTGATTTGAACTTTTAAACTCAGTTTTTAGATTTTATATACACTTTTTTAAAACCTTACTTTTTCTTTTATTTTTTTTTCACTTTTTTTAACATACAAATATACTTTAGCACACTTTTAACAAAAAAATTTAAATATATTATTTCAAAATGGACACTAAAAACTTGATTCTCGCAACAAGTGGGTTCACAACTCACAAATGTGTGGGATCCATGAGAGGCCTGCTACATTTAAAGGGCCTGAGATTTGATACAATACCAAAAAAATCAATACCCCTTATCCCTCCCACAAATTTTTTTTGCCTTTTAATTAATTGGCCCGCTAACCCTTCATTTTGCCTAATTAATTATTAATCTTTCTCTTTTTTGTCGCCTTCTCAGCTTCACCTCACACGTTCTTTTTCCTTATCTTCTTCTCCATATTTTCCTTCCCCGTTTAGATTCTTTTTAACATTTCACTATTATTTATACTCTCTTTTCCCGTCTCAAATCCGTACTCCACCTCAATACTCACACTTCTTCCTTCTTCATTCTTACAAACCACTTCTCACTCTTAGACCATTACCACCCAATTCAGTGATTGTACGTACCTCAGAATCATATGACTTTCTTTGTTCATACTTGTTTGTTTTGTTTGAAAATCCACGGGTCTCCTTCATTTCGTTTGTCGCCCTTACTCTCCCGCTGTGCAAAGAACAGGTTACTATTTCTTTGCTCCTTTTGTTAAATTTAAGTATTGCCTAGTTTTATTAGCCTTTTTTAAAAAGCAAAATAAAATAAAATAGTATTAGCTAGTAATTTTTTTTCTCACATTGCTAGACAGATTAATAACCGACTATGGAAGAAGGAAGGCAATATAGAATGAATCTGGAAGTGTTCCGAGCTGCTTCTACTGGTGACTCAAGTTTCTTTGAGAATTTGGCAGATTCCAACAGTAGTACCTTTCTCCAAGTGACAATTGGGAAGAACACTGTTCTTCATGTTGCACTGCAATTCAAAAAAATTGATGCAGCAAAAAACATAATTAATTTATGTCCAAAGCTTGTGTATGAAACAAACTCCAAAGGCAATACTCCGCTACATGTTGCTGCAAGCGTAGGAGATTCTTCAATGGTAAAGCTTCTAATAGACCAGGCCAAAAAACTGGATGTTGAAACAGGTGGCCGACAGCAACTTCTGAGCACGGTGAATCAAGATGGGGATACTGCCTTGCATGTTGCTATGCGATATGGTAACTTTGAGGTTGTGAAAGAACTAATTAATGAGAAGGATCCGGCAGAACTGGCTAAGCAGGTAAACAATGTTGGGGAATCCGCACTGTTCCTCGCTGTGGATAAACAACATTACGAGATGGCTTCTCATATCCTAAGTAATGCTCCAGACTGCTCCTACGCTGGAAGGGATGGCATGAATGTCTTGCATGCACTCGTTATTCACACAAGTACTTGTAAGTGCTGCCCCCATTCTACTCCTTAAAAATATGTTTAGAGTATTAATAGTAATTTTTACCTTTTATCTACTTACTTTTACGGATATACTTTCTAACATATTCTCAATTTTTTTTTTCTATTCCATTAAATTTTATTTCATCATTATTCTTTTATTATTTTTTAATCTTCTTTCATCCATTCATAATGGTTATATTTTTCAAATTCTTAACATCTATGTTTTTTAATCTTCCAACGGAAATATTTTTAAATTTTCCAATAATGTTTCTTTAACAAATATCATTGAGCACTTGTTACAATTACTGAGTTATAAGATCGTCTAATTTTAATGAGAAGTGTTACGTTTACAAAAATTTTTTGTAATGATTTCACAAAAAAATTATATGTTGTAAGTTGTTACTAATTTTAATTTGAACCCACTATTAAAATTATTTTTTTACGCACCAATATTAGCTAATAACAATCCATCACTTACAATTTATTGTGAAAAATTGTGGTAATATTTCTCAATTTTGATTTCTTATTCTTTATTTTATTTTTTTCGTCCATATGTTTCTTCTTCTTCTTCTTCTTCTTCTTTTCTCTTGTTTTTTCTCCTCCACACACGTATACCCACTCTTCTCTTTATCTCCAACTTTTTCACTTTTTCTTTTCTACTTCACTTCAGAACACCCAAAACCTCTCTCTCTTTCTCGTTCTCCTCTCTCTATCTTCACTTTTGTTCTTGTTTTTCTACTTCTTGTACTCCTGACATTACATAGTTAATTTCTCACCACATACCTCTTGCATAATTTTATAACTCCACGGACCATCACAGACCAAAGTTCATATTATGAAAATCTCATTTGAGAGAGAGGTGGAGAACAAAAACCATCTGGGTCTCTCTCTTTTCTCTCTTTTTTTTTTCTTTTTTTTTTTTTCTTTTTTTTTCTAATTTCATTTGGTTTTTGAGAAAAATTGTTTTTGTGTTTGGATTGCATTTTGCGTTTTGTAGCCATTGAGATAAAGAAGAGAGAAAGAGAGTGAGGAAGAAAGAGAAACAGAGGAAAGAAGAAAAAATCATTTTTTATTTAACTGGGTGATTATTTTAAGGGATAATAATGTTTAGAGTTACTACAATAATTGCTACAGTGTTCTCTTCTTCAAGAGAGCTATTGTAGTCACTCTAAAAAAAAAATTAGAGTTAGAAAGGCTGTTGGAGGCTATTTTTTGTGCATTTACTCTCCAAAATTGGCTTTAGAGAGCCTTATATTGAAGATGCTCTAAGTAGTGTTTATTATGCATACATGCCCAAAAAGCAACTTAATGCTAATTATTAGCGTATCAGTCTTTACTATTTTTAATTTGAAAATAGTGCGAAAAATGGTAGGACCATACAAACTTATATAATTTTTGCTAGCGAGTTGTGAGCGGTGGGTCTATATGGGTCTACTTCTTCATCACTCACAATTTGCAATGTGGCAAATTGTGGTAAAAGTTGTATAAATTATATTGTAATTTTTTATGGTACAAAAAACGCAAAAAAGAAAAAAAAAGATAGAATATTCATTATATTGTGTTTATTTGGTAATTTTTTTTAATATATTAATAAGTCATATTGTAATTTTTTATGGTCAAAATTTCACTTATAGTTCACATTTAATGAATTTTGGTAAGTTGAGGGATTATGTCAATTTTTGTTTCTACTTATAAAATGATTAAATTATTACAATTTTAAGACATATAGTAACTATTTATACATTTAAAATTTTACATTTTAACTTTAAATAAAACAAAATTATGGAATTTTTTTTTGGGAGAAAAATGTAAGAAAATTTTATTGAACTAAATCATATTAGAATACATCATCTAAATCACTAGGCAAATCTTCTACATATACATCAGTGTCTGCAAATAAAATTGCTCTTCTAGCTAAGGCATTAGCCAACTTATTTCCTTCCCTTCTAACATGTTGGAACTGACAAAATCGGAGAGTGGCCCCTAGACTCCAACTCTCTTCGACAACATGACCATACAATGTGCTACATTGGCCTGGATCCTTCAAAACTTGGATAACCCATAAACTGTGACCCTCCATCACCACGATGAACAAGCTTAGCTCCTTAGCAAAATCCACAACTCGTTTTGCCGCCAACGCTTTTACCAACTCCACTGATTGAGCCATCACAATCTTCAGGCTCAATGCTACAATAACACTCCCAATGTGATCTCGGTACACCACATCTCTACCTGCACATCCCGAGTTCTCAAAAAAAGCTGCACCGAAGTTAGCCTTATAACAATGCTCTAGTGGTAAGGACCAGCAGACTGGGGGAAGATGAACACATGCTCTAGGAGCTTGTTTGTGCACATCGAGAAACTCCATAACTAGTACCTTGGCTCTATCGCTAATCTCAAGATGTAGACAGGTTGGTTAATGCCCACATATTCAATTTCGCTACTACGATAAACACCAGGCTATAGTAGAAAATAGAGCCATACGACACGTAGAACCTTTTTGTAGCACCATCTCTAGGAGATCCACCAAACTCTTGAAATGTTTATGGAAGAAAGGAGCAAAACTAGGATCTGAATTCCATACAGACTGAGCATGCTCACATGACCATAGACTATGCAAGAGATTTTCTTGATGATCATCACAAAGACCACAAGTTTCACCCAACAGAATGTGTCAAGCCTTTAAATTTTGCTTAGTGGGGAATGAGTCTTCTGTTGCATGCTAGATAAAATGGCGAATTTCGTTAGGTGCCCGAATCTTCCAAATGCTCTTCCAACACTTTGGGGACTAGCCAAAGAGGAGGAGCTCGGACTAGTATTGGCCTCTTCAGTGGCCAACAAGCAATAAGCATTCTGAACCCTATAATGACCATCTAGAGTCAAAGGCCAAACTAGAAGATTCTCATCACAAGCCTCACTCATATGAATTCTACTAACCATCTCAGCCTCCCATGGATAGAAAGTGCTCTCCAATCTTCTAGGATCCCAAATTCTAGTGTTTGTATAAAATAAATCATTAACCCGACATACTATGGAGTTAGCTCTAGGTGACACAATCTTACTATAATTGGGATCAGGACGCCATCTATGATTCCAAAAATCTATCAATTGTCCATTCCCTACCTGCTAGATAGCACCTTTCTTAATAACTTTACGAGCTTGCAAAATACTCCTCCCTGCAAAAGAGCACTTTGGATGGATTAGAGCATCAAGAATACTCCCATCAAGAAAATACTTTGCACTAAAAACTTTATAAAGGAGTGTATCTTTTTGGTGAACTAGTCTCCAAACCTATTTAGCAAGTAAGGCATTGTTGAACTTTTGAATATCCCTAACACCCATTCCCCCCATTGATTTCGAAGAACACAAAGAGCTCTATTTGACCAGTGAATCTTATTTGAATCTCCTTGACCCTACCAAAATTTTTGAATCATTGTTTCTATGTCTTTACACAAACTAATCAGTAATTTGAACACACTCATCGAATGAGCAGGGATAGACTAAACAACTGCCTTGATCATGACCTCCTTGCCAGTTTATGATATAAGTTTTTCTTTCCACCCTTGCATTCTTGCCTAAAACCTCTCTTTAACTTGAGTAAAGCATTCTTTCTTTTCTCTACCAATAATCGAAGGAAGCCCCAATTGCTTCTCATAATGTTGTATTGCTGGAACATTTAGAGACACTTTAATCGCTTCTTGAGTTCCTTCATCCGTGTTCCTATAACATATAAGGTGGTTTTCTCTTTGTTTTTTATTTGACTCGAAGCCACTTCATAATAAGCTAACAACTCTTGAATTTTCTCACATTCCTCCGAGGTAGATTTGCAAAACAACAAACAGTCATCTGCAAAGAAGACATGAGTAAGCATTGGTCCATTTCTGCATATGGAAAAACCCCAAATTTCCCCCTCTGTTGCTGCTTTCCTAAAAATAACATTTAACCCCTCTGCACAAAAAAGGAATAAATAAGGCGAAAGAGAATCACCTTGCCTCAATCCCCTTGTTGGAGAAATCATACCCTTTGGTTCTCCATTCACAAGTATGGAATGAGACACTGTGATAATACATTCCATTATCAAAGCCACCATAGAATCTTGAAAGGCCAACTTCAAAAGAATTGTTTCAAGGAAAATCCACTTCACCTTATCATACGCTTTGCTCATATCCAATTTGAGAGCCATAAAACCTTTCTTTCCTGAACAATTGGTCTTCATATGATGCAAGGATTCAAAAACTATTAAAAAACTATCAGTAATCAGTCAATAGCTCTAAACTAAGAAATTTTTTCCAGATTATGAAATTTACAAATGAAAGTGATAAAGGTGTGTTTTATAGATTTCAAGAGAGCACCTGAATTTAAACTTGACAACACAGCCTGAGTAACATCCATACCTATATCAGTTTAGTAAGTCTAATAAAATAAAGGAGGCAAATCTACCTCATCAGTTGTGTAAGGACGAGCCACATCTACCCTCATGTCATCGATTACCATTGCTTGAACTCCATCCAAAATACGCTCGAAATCAAGTGGATTTGAAAAGGGGAAAAGTTGAGTATAAAAATTAGTCAAAAAACCCAAAAACACCTCCTCATCCTCATGCCACACACCATTGTCATCTCTCACACCCTTGATAAAGTTTTTCCACTCTTCTTTAGGTTGTTGACCAATGGAAAAAATTTGTATTTTGATCCCTAATCTACATCCATTGAATCCGAGATTGTTGATGCCACATCTTTTCTTCCTTATCGTATAAACCATTCAACTCAGATTTTAAGCAAGTCACCTCATGATAAACCCCTAATCTGACTGAATCCTCCTTAGCCCTCCACAACTGATCCTTGGTTTTCTTTATGTTTTTATGTACATTCCCAAAATGGTCCCAACTCCACGCTTTCAGCATCCTCTTACACTTTTTTAATTTCTTTGTTGCAGCGTACATAGGAGTACCATCAGGAGTACAATCCTAAGCTTTTGTAATTATATCTCTACTACCTAAATCTATCAACCACATCGGCTCGAATCGGAAAGGCTTCCTTCTCCATTTCTAATTTTCCCCGTTAATATCAAGTGACAGGATAATCGAGCAATGGTTCGAAGTAAAACAGTTTAGGTGCCTCACCTTACTTGTAGGAAATTTTGCAAACCACTCATAATTTGCAACTCCTCGATCTAGCCTCTCCCAAATCAACTCACCCCTTCAGCGCCCATGCCAAGTAAAATCTGGTCCTGAATAAATTAAGTCCACAAAACCACACTAGTCTAATACATCTCTAAACATCTGCATCAGATTGTGAGCTTATGGGATCTTGTGCTTGTACAATGTCAATAAGCTCCTAAATTGCACGGCGGTTCCCAAGTCACTTGCAGTTCCAGGCTAATAAATTTATTAATGTCAGTAGGGCTGGACACCAACCTCCACCGTTGAATTTATGTTATATGTTTCCCATCTCTTCCTACGGCTATCATCTTCCTCCCTTTCCTCATCTGGTTCTTACATCAATCTTTTAGCCAACAAAGACTTCTTCACTATGATAGGCTCCCAATAGGACTCTGTTTGCATGCTACATGAGGAATTTTAGGTCGTAATTCCCCTTCTTTAGTTCTCACTGTAGGATTCTTACTAGGCCCATTTTGCAAAAATAAATTCTTTAGGAATTAGGCTGAGCCCACCACCGAAGAGCCCACCAAACCTAATTGTTGATTAGAATTCATAGATGGTATTCCCTCCACTCTACCCCTTTGTTATTATCATACTTCACCAGCTCTCTATTAATTTTTGCCAATTCTTCCTGAAAATCCTGAACTTAACTTTCCTGAACTGAATTGGTATTCCCCAAGTGAGGGGAACAAATCTCCAAAGAATTTGGCATTTCCTCTCCCATATCCTGTGGGCAAAAACTTTCCATAAATTAATTACCTTGGTCAATTGCTGCCACACTTCCCTCTTCCTTAGAGCCCTTCTTCCCCTCATCTAGTATGGGCACCGTATCAGTACCTTCTAGTGCTGAATCTGTATCAATATTCCCCCTATTTTGATTCCTTCCCAAATCAGCCTTGGTATTGGTGTTATTGTCTTCATCCCCACTATCCTTATCCTTAAAACCTGCAACTTGAATAACTGTCGTTCGTGAAGGATTAGGGGTGCTAACACGCAGCCACAAGCCAAATTGTTGATCCCCCTATTTTATAACCCCCTTACTGGTTCAGCCAAGTAGGGCAATCCTTATCATTGTGAGTAAACCTCCCACACCAGTAACATATGTTTTGCAATCTCTTCTATTTGAAATTCACCCAGCTTTCTTTACCACTCCTCCAAGCAATCTTTCGACCTCTACATAAAGGCTCTAAGACATCGATAACCACCATGACTCTCATAAAATTACATCCCTCGTGATCTTTACTATCTATCTCACTTTCATCCATATTACTACCGAAGCAATATCCTTCGCCACTGTCACAGCCAAAGACTAGTTTTGTCAAAGACAAGACTCCTAACATCCACGTGCGCCATAACCTCTTCAGCGCCACCGGATGTTTATGAAAAGACCATGGCTCTCCCTTCATAACTCTATCCACATTCAACGCATCCACAAAAGCGAATAGAACCCTATGATTTCCCATGTCTTGCACTTCAAACCCCTTCCCAGTACGCCACATCAACTTGAATGTTTGAGCAATTGCCTTTATACTCAATACTCTCCTAGTGAAGAATCTGGCTGCAAGAAAGTATTCCCCTTTGACCTTGCTATCGTGAACTAAGTATTTACTTCCCTCAGACTCTGATAGTGAAAACTTCTCCCACATAGCAGACAAGTTATCCATTCTGACTCACGTACTAAGGATGATTTTCACTCGTTCTCCACAAGTAAAAGAGAGAAAACTCCACACCTCACTCGAAAGTAGGCACAGTTTTCTACTGGTTGCTAGGGTTTCAAGAAAGCCCTAGGTCAAAGAAACTTTAAGAGACAAGAAATAAAAAATCAAATAATGCTACAAATTTGGAATTTATATAGTAGTACATAAATAATTTAAATACACATTCATTTTAAGTCATTTTTTTTAAGCTCTTGACACTTTTGAAAGGAAATAGTTTTTTTTTCCCTCTTAAATGATTTTTTTTTTCATTTTTCACTTTTTTTTTTAAAACTTCTGAACTTTAAAACATTGGTCAATAGGAAATATTTTACTTTTGTTTTTTAATAAAGTTTGGCATATAAAAAATAATATCAACAAAATCCAGACAATAAGTATTTTAAATTAAAAATAATAAAAAAGGGATATAATTAGGATATTTTTTGGTGGAGCTGGGGTTCAATTGATTCCTCTCACTGCCCTTGTAATACACACACACACACATTGAGAAGAGTGCCCTTGTGATATTTGATCAAGAGAGAATGAGAAAGAATGAGAACGTCATTAAGAGAGAATGGTGTTTTTTTTGTATCGATATCATTCAGTTTGAACTGGGAATAGAAGTGGGTTTCGGTCTAGCATGGCACACGCGTGTAAATTTTTTATATAAATAATAGCCTGTTATGTCAAAAAGAAATTGTCACTCTGTGTTCCATTAAACACATAATATATTTTACGCCTAACAAGCGAACTTTAGGAACTAAGATTATATAATGGTCAAAAAAATTTGTAACATCACTTTCATATAAATTTACAATTTTTTTTTTGAGTAAATAAACTTAGAATTAACCTCATTTCATTTAACTCCAATCATAATATATTCACTTCAGAAATTTTTTAAAAGATTATGAAATTTTTTATGTCAGTAGCATTACTCAAACTAAAAAGTTTTGAAAAATTTGTCTAATAGTTAAAAATTATCATAAGACGACTCATAAGACATCTCTTTCTCACTATGTCAACTTGTGGGGTCCCACATGATGAGAGATGTCTATTGAGATAACTTCTCTTGTTAGTAACATATGCCTTAGTCATGCCCTGGCTTGGAGGCTGGAGCATGGTACCCCGCCAACGTGGGCAGTGCCAACCCGCACTGCCAGGCGAGGATGAATCCAAATGGCTAATACCCTTGGCATGAAATCTTTAGAAGAAATCACATTTATCCTTATCTACAATTTTTAAGTTTAATTTTTTTTAATGGAATTTAATTTTAAAGTGCATTGTTTCGCTGGAGTGTTTAAAACTTATTTCTCCGATATGATTATTTTTATTGCTTTTGATTTATCCAATGCAGACAGTAAGGAGGGTGATTTGCTGCTCCAAAGTTATATGAAGAAATACAGACGCGCAGGTCCTGCAGGACGATTTAGATTTCCTCGTTTCCTTCTAATTCTCATTTTTGTCATCACGATGCCATACTCATTCCTTTTGGGTTTCTCTATTTGTTTCTCGTATGGGTTCCCATTCTTCTTTTGGAATATGTGAGAAACCCAGCGTCAGAAAGATGAGAAGAAAGATGATGATGAGACAGAAACCATTCCAGCAGAAGGAAATAATCTACCTCAACTCAAGTACAATTTATTATTCAGCAAAAAAAACTCAAGTACACTTTGTTGTTTTCTGGTAAACTATAATTTCACTTCAAGTTACTACGTTACATAGCGAAAACATTTATATATGTATTTTGTCAAGTAAATGGTCACTCAATTCGTCCCAAATTGAAGGGTTTTTTTTCAAAAAAAAAAAAAAAAAAATCTTTATTCTTTATTTTTTTTTATATGCTTTTAAGATACTCAAAATGAGTGAATCTAAAATCATATCATAGACTATATAATAAAAATTATATCATATACTCTATAATGAAAATTTGGCATAAAAGCCATAATTATGGCTGTGAGAACTTTTTGATTTATTCTTTCAATAAAAGAGACTTGTGGAATCTCTTTGAGAGTTAATTATCTTGTGAAATCACCACTTATTTTTTTTGTAAAAAAATTAAGAGCGGCTCTAGGATCCTCGTTTAGGAGGTTAATAAGAAACATAAATTAGAGTATAAAATTTAAAATAAAAGAGACTTGAATATATTAATATCACAAAAAAGAAAAGAAATTATACAATAAATATATTAATTATTGTTGTTAAGTGATTTTTTTGCAACACTTTAATTTACAAGTATACAATTCTTTAAATGTTTTATATTTTTATTGTCCTTTAGTGTTAATGTATTTGACCAAGTCACATAGCTAACACCCACTCATAACACACAAGTCACATTCAGCAAAATTAAAATACCACTCACAAGTCACAAATTTAGTCAAATAGTAAGTCACAAATGAGTCAAATAGTCAAAGTGCAAAACAACTCGTAACTCTACTTTGTATCAAATCAATACAAACACTTACAGTGTTGCTGCAATAGTAGAAGAAACTTAAAACTCAACAACAGTAAAACACTAAGTTCTATAACCCATTAACCCCCACAGGCCCACACACCATGGTCAGACTTAGAGACTCAAAACTCAAGTTGAGTTACTCAACAACAAAAATCAGAACACAGTTCTTAACCCCACAGCCTCCACTCACACACACACGGTACAAGAATCAAAACTTAACCCAAAAAAAAAAAAAAATCAAAAGATTACTCCATACACAGTGATTCAATCACACAGATTCAGTAAAATAGCATACCAAAACACTATAAACACACTCACAGTGAAAGAAAGAGAGAAAGAGAGAGCTGAAAAACCAGATCAAGCGGCGGCAGAAGGCAGACCAAGCAGCGGTAGCGGCAGCGGCGGCAGCCGCGATAGTGGGTATGCAGTGGCAGATTTGTTGTGTGAGAAGCAGAGGCAGCCTTTTTCCTTATGGTTTGGACTTTGGGAGTGAAGAAGAAAAATGACGGATTTTTTGGTCTGGTAGCTACAAATTCTTAGGTTTTAGTTGACACCCCTTTTTATTTATTATGATTTTTCAAATTGATTTATGTGTTTTTATTCCGAGATTAAGACTAAAATTTTCTTTGGACTGAATTCTCATTAAATAATTTAAATAAACTGAATTCTCATTAAATAATTGGCTTTGGTCCTATATAATCTGAGAAAAAGTACAAAGTTTGTACTACGTATATCTAAGGAAAAATACAAAGCTTGCTCCTACTACATTCTACCAAAAATAAAAATGATTAAGTATCAATCTCAAAACAAAGTTTTAGGTTCGGAGGTTAGGTTACAGAGTGAAAAGGTGTTAAACGCCCATTTTGCTCAAAAAAAAATAAAAATGATATTCTAAATTAAAGATGGCCTTTTAAATGCCCATAAACATTGACATGGCACAAACCATATAATACATTAACCTTGAAATTAAAATTCAAACTTACAATTGATAGTTTTTAGATATAAGTTTAAATTTTAATTGGAACTCATAGATCTACCTTAATCCATGCAAAAGGCTTAAATTTTAACTAGACAAAATATCAGATCTACTTTATATAAACAAAATAATTTATTAAGAAAAAATATTAGATCTACTTTTTTTTTTTTTTTTTTTACAAAGAAATGATTTTTAAACATGAAAATATCAAATCTGAATATGTAAGGAGATTATTTAAAGATGAAACATCAAATCTGGATTTCTGTAAGGAAAATATGATTTTCTGAAAGAAATAAAACTTCAAAATGGATTTTGTAAGGAAATATGGTTTTTAAGAGTCAAAACTTCAGATTGGATTTTGTAAAGAATAACATCATTTTTGAGAACTAAAACTTCAGATCTGGATTTTATGATGAGAAAATATGATTTTTAGGAATTAAACTTTTAGATCTGAAGTTTATAAGGAAATCATCAGGGAAAACGTTTTTAATATGTGCTAAAATATATCTAACAGTATAACATGTACTAGCCTAAGAAATACTAATTTGAATATATCATATAGAAAAGCATTTTTTAGCATGGAATAAAGATAGATCTAATATATCTCGATCTAAAATTCAAACATATGAAGAATCAAGATCTACATACCTGCATGTGTTAGTGAAAACAAAGAGGATTCCCTAGAAATAAGAGAGATTTTCCAATCCTAAGAAGGGGAACTAGTAATAAGAAAGCTAGAAGATATTTTGCAGAAATCAATCTATGAAGATCAGTATTTTGATAGAACTTCAAAAGTTTTTATAAATAGAGGGAATGAAGGGGTGTTGGAATGATGGATGTTTCCCCTTATTATAGAGGGGTTTATGACTTGAAAAATAAGTTAACTTCGTTATAAAGTCAGTATCACGAAATGGGAAGATTTTATCTTCAAAAAGTGGATTAAGTGAGTCTAAGATTGGAAAAAACGCAACTGGATAATATGCTGAGTTTGTGCCACTAGGCACGGTTGAAGTGCCGGTTGGCACTTCAGCACTTTTCTCCAATTTTTATTTTATTTATTATATTATTATTAGTTAACGTTTTTGACACTTTTCAGAATTTTCTGAGTTTGAAAATGTATTTGGTCATGTTTTAAACCTATTTTCATGATAATCTCTATTCGTGAGTGATATTTAAGTTTTTAAAATAATTATTGATAATTACTTTTAAAATCATATTATTGTCCAAATTTAATATTTATCAGTTTTTTTTTTAATCTCATGCAACATATCCACCTTTAGACAAGGCTTAACCAATCACAAAATTTACTTAATTAATTAATTAACTATCTCACCAAGATGTGTGCGGTGATAATTTTGGTCCTTTCTTAACAATCAAAGATTGTTAGTTTTGAATTAAAGGTGACACTAATTCAAATAATAATTATTTATTTTTAATATAATAATTAATAACATACTGAGCTTTTAATTTTTTGTTTATTTTAAGACAACAAACTACTCTTTTTTAAAAGAACTTTACTATCTCATAAACTCTCTCTTATATATATATATATTTTTTAT